>OY856188.1:74154635-74368635 GCA_963693315.1 Diogma glabrata | reverse complement strand
ATGTTCAATTATATTTACGTAAACAAACGGCTAAATTTTTTTTCCAAAAAATTATCTAAAAAAAAAATGAAATCATTTTTTTGACACACTTGACAACATTTTTTTGACAAACTTATAATGAAATAATTGTCAATAATAATAATAAAATTTCCATGTCAAACAAATAATTAATTTTATTTCTTTCCAAAAATTGGGTAAAAATTAAATAAAAATCTTTCTTTTGACACACTTGACATTAGTTTTTTGACAAACCTATAATGCCATAATTCTCAATAATAATAATAAAATTTCATATCAAACAAATAATTAATTTTATTTTTTTCTAAAAAATTGGGTAAAACAATAAATAAAAATCTTTCTTTTGACACACTTGACAAAATTTTTTTGACAAACTTATAATGCCATAATTCTCAATAATAATAATAAAATTCCATGTCAAACAAATAATTAATTTTATATTTTTCCCAAAAATTGGGTAAAAAAATAAATAAAAATCTTTCTTTTGACACACTTGATAACATTTTTTTGACAAACTTATGATGCAATCAATCAATTATAATGATATTTTTTCTTTGATGATGTGTTATTAGCTAGCTTGCGTTACATCAGCCACTTATAAAAAGAACAGAACCATTCTGCTCAAGACAAGCATTTTGCGTTGTTTTTATAATTTCCAATTTAGAAGCCAACTTTACTTCGGTCTGAAAGACCTGAAAGTGAAATTCTTATCCCCACTTTTTTTTTTGGCATTTCTCGACGTTTTAGGACCTACTGATTCTAAAAAAGCAAAAACAAAATGTATGTCTGTCTGTCGGCCGTCCGTCCGGCCGGCCGTTATTACCTACGCTGCAGGGAAAACCGCTGGAGGGATTTCAAAAAAATTTTTTTTCTAAAAATAGGTATACTCAAGGGACAGGTCCGAAAAGACGCTGTATTCGATAACTATACCGGAAGTGTGTCAAAAAAATCATTATGTGTGTCAAAAACAGCAAATTTTTATATTTTTGGCTTAAAAACGATCATTTTAAGTGATTACGAGTAGCAACATTGAATTTGGAGGAATCTTGATGGTCGGGATTTGTATGTGAGACCAAAATCTAGATTATTGCATTATAAGTTTGTCAAAAAAATGTTGTCAAGTGTGTCAAAAGAAAGATTTTTATTTTTTTTTTAACCCAATTTTTTGGAAAAAATATAAAATTAATTATTTGTTTGAAATGAAATTTTATTATTATTATTGAGAATTATGGTTTTATAAATTTGTCAAAAAATGTTGTCAAGTGTGTCAAAAGAAAGATTTTTATTTACTTTTTACCCAATTTTTCGGAAAAAAATAAAATTAATAATTTGTATGACATGAAATTTTATTATTATTATAGAGAATTATGGCATTATAAGTTTGTCAAAAAAATAATGTCAAGTGTGTCAAAAAATGATTTCATTTATTTTTTTAGCCAATTTTTTGGAAAAAAAATGTAGCTGTTTTTATGACGTAAATGTAATTGAAAATGAAATTGGATATGGAAATTTTTGAATTTGTTATAGTTTTTGACTTATTTTTGGAATTTTGAAAAAAGTTTGTATTTTTGAGTTTGTAATAATTTTTGCAATATTTTTAGAATTTTGGAAAAAGTTTTAATTTTTGATTTTGTAAGAATTTTTGGAATATTTTTAGAATTTTGAAAAATTTAAATGTTTGATTTTATTATAATTTTTGGAATTTTGAAAAAAATTTCAATTTTTGATTTTGTAATAATTTTTGAAATATTTTTAGAATTTTGGAAAAAGTTACAATTTTTAAGAATTGTTGGAATATTATTGGAATTTAGAAAAAGTTTAAATATTTGATTTTAGGGTCATTCCATTGTGACATACGTAACATTTTTACCGTTTTCAACTCATACTTTTGCCTATTATTCATAAAAAACATTGTTATTTTACAAAATTTATGTTATTTTATGCTATTATGCAGGTAAGAAATACACTATCAATGAAAAAAGCAGCAAATTAAATATATATTAAGTAATAATAACAAAAATCAGTGCTGTGACCAACGTAACAAAAAAAGTACCAGAGTAAAACTTACTCACACTTTCAAAACAGTTTCTCTGAAAGTATGCCTTCAATAAATTCAAATTTAGGTTTTTATATATCACAAGTTATCTGTTTTTAAATAGGCAAATGTTTTTTACAAAAGCTACATACAGTAAGAGGTTCCCTTTAAAAAAATTGTGTGACCAACGTGACCAACGTAACAGAAAAAAACGCATAAGAAAATAATGCATTTCTAACAACAATTTTATTACTTATTTATTTTTTTCCATCTTTTAAGCTATTTATTTGTTTACTTTCTATGTTTGGTATCAATAATGACGGGCAAGTTTTCAATTAGATTAATTTTTCCACACAACATAAACTTCATTGCAACTATTAAGGTTTATGTTTCCATGGAATGACCCTTTATTCTAATTTTGGAATATTTTTGGAATTTTGAAAAAAGCTTGATTTTATTTAATTTTTAAAATATTTTTGGAATTTTGAAAGAAATATGAATTTGTGATTTTGTAATATTTTCTCGAAACGCTAAATAGAGAGGTTTTTGAGCAGTTTGCTGAGCGTATCATCTTATATGTTATAATTTTCCGGCAACTTATTGATGTTTCGTGTTAGTTTTGTAATAAATTTCTAAACGGAGATAAAAACATACTTGTACTTTAACAAAGAGTATATACATCGCTGACCAAAACTAAAAACCATGTCCTCATAAAAGTGATTGCCGAAAACTATATCAAAATCCTTAACCCAGACCGAAGTCTTGATATCTCAGAGCTTAAGATTTCAGCCCCTCCCTATTTTTTCAACTCAATCAACAAAGCTCCGCCTATTTGTCGTAGATTTACAATTTTTATTTATTAAACATATTCTTTAATGTCTAAACTTTAAAGATATGCAAAAAAAAGTTAAAAAAAATTAATTCTTTTAAAATAGTAAACTTAAAAGCAAATGTTTGAAATAAAGATTGTAAAACTGTAAAATAACTAATAACTGTAAAATAGGCTAATAGACTAAGAGCCCGCGACTGCCAGGCCTTCGTTATTTTATAAAAGTTGAAAGTTTCTCTGCGCATACCCCCTACTCAGGTAGGAACGATTAGCGACATATGAAGTTTGGATCATAGTGGCTTTGGCAGGGAGCAGGTTCCAAAGGGGCCTCCAAAGTTTCGTTTCCTCCAAAGTATAAAAGCTAATTTTTTTATATATTCTTCGGGATAGTATTAGAAGTCACGTCCCCCATTGCCAGACACTTACTATCGTGGAAACCCCCTGCCAGACACCCTTAAACTTTAAAGTTATGTAAGAGGTATTCCAACGAAAAATAGAAAAAATTCCAAAAAACCTACTAAAAATCAAATCGGGCTTTTAATGTATGTAAAGAACATTGAATATTTTCTAGAATTTAATAAATGTTTCCATTTATAAGAAAAACAAAATTGAATTTCAAATTTTTTATTTAATCATTTTTAACGGATATATTGCTATGTTATTGTACACGGCTATGGATAAATATTGATTATGATAATGAAACAAATACATATTATTGATGTAATTATTTTCTAGGAAGGAAGAAATTAAAACAAATACAACGTTTGTATTATATTTGTTGTTGTAAAATTTACGTTGTATTCTATTGTACCTCTCTTACAGGTACAGTCCTCCAGTACAAGAACAAATAAAAATCATTTGTTAGTTTGTTTTATTTCGGAAGAATATTCCGGAAAAAAAGAATTTTAAAATGCGATCAATTCTTCTTGAACGGAATTCTATCTAAACAGGATATTTTGAATAGAATGAATTAATTGAAGACGAAAAACTGTATCGTAAATATTAAATAGTGTAAATAAAAGCAAAGTGAATTTTAATTGTAAATAAAAATATTTTTTGTTATTGAACAGAAATATTTGGTGTTTTATTTTGAACGCCGGTAGTTCTACAATCAATCGTGAGAGTGTCTGAAGGTATTGAAAGAATATTTTAGATAAAGAATAGTGTTTACTGTATTACTGTTGTTGTGAAACGATAGGTGAAAAGTGAAAAATCATTTCTAGTTTTTCGTGTCATCAAATTGAATTTGACTTTTTTTATTTATGCGCACAAACATACGTTTGCATATTTTATGTTTACTGTGAATACATTTTCTAAAAAAGAATATTATCAGTCCAGGTCGTGGCACAGGATAGCTCATTCACCAAAACTCCTATTCAACTAAAACTCCAACACTAGCGTTGATAGTTTTCATCTTTTCCACTTGTAATAACATAAACTAAAAGAAACATGACAATAGCCAATATTAAAGTTTAAATAAGGTTTGTAATTTTAAAAGTTTTTAGCTTATTCACAAAAACTGATGAGTATAAAATCACTCAAACGAGTACTGTTCTCCCGAAATAGTGTACCCTTAAGATGGTTTATGTAAATTGGAAATTTCGCCCAAGAGACTTTCAACCTTCCTAATTATTCTAAACAACTTTACGTATTTAATTTAATAAAACTAAAAGCAAAGTTCGGTTGAATTAACATGAAATGCTCTCAACCTAAACCGAAACAAACGTACAGACAAAAAATGTCATTTCAATTAACATTCTTGGAATTAATTTACTTGTATTCTAAAAAAACATTAAAAATCCTTCAATGTATAAAATTAACGCAACTGTTACTCATATGATTTTTAATAAGTCATTATAATAATTAAGTTTAAGTTTCAAGAAATTCATAAAAACCATAACGATGGTTTTATTCCAGATAACAAGTTTATGGTTTCATGCGGTTTTCTATCACATCACTATGTAGATGCAATAGTTTTTTTTCTAGTTATTTATTTGTTGTAAATAACATACGTAAGAAGTGAAAATATACTTTGCCGGTTTATGTTGATGTTGTGTTATAGTTAAAGATAACTGATTGGTTGTTTTGAATTAAAAATTGGATATCTATGACTTTGTTGATTATTGATTAATGTCTAAAAGGTGTTACAGTGTGATATGATGTTGTTACCGTTTAATCAAACAACATGATTTAGAAGAGATGTTATGGAAAATTTTATGAAATGTGATGACCCCGACAAAAACATAGCATGAAACAAACAATTCAATTAAATTTGAAATTCAACAATTTACTTAAATAAATAAATATCCCATAGCTGTCCTTTTTTTTGATTTTAGCTTTAAAATTTTGTTGTTCTTTTTTTTATTCTACCTGAATTATTTCTTATCGTTTTTCTTAAATCAAAATCAACATATATAAGAATCTGTAGTTTGTTATGTTCACAGAAAAAAAAACTAGCAAGAGGAAACTGAAAAAATATTTGGACATAATAAAACTTGTTTTGTTTTTGTAAAAATGAACATAGACATTATTTCGCCAAAAATTAATAAAGAAACAACAACAACTACACAACCATAGAGAAAGATTCTAAGGCATAAAAATAATTGCACCACGGTCCACGATAGATTGAAAACTTTTTAACTTTGCTTTGTTTTTGATTGATAGTTGATTTGATAGGTTACAACAGTTGATTAAAAACTATATTTTTTTAAAAATTTAATGCTGGTATAGGTATGTATTTTAGAAACATTTTTAAAAAGATTGTTGATAATTATGTTCAGAATTTCATTTAACAACGTAAAGCTGTTATTGTTTTTCTTCTAATGTGGCATCTGGCTCTTCCCCAAGCCGCCACTGATTCGTCAATGGTTTTGATAACGTATCGTCGGTATTACAATGTTTGATAAAAAAAACAAAGGCTCCGCGCTTCCAATTGTCCACTCAAAAACCCCGATATTCATAGTTCGATTAATTGACGCCATATGCAAAAAATGGATTAGTGTTTTTGATTAAATTTTTTAGAATTTTATTTATATCGAGTTTTAATTTCAAATCGGCGCTATAAGATCACCATTTTTTCTGTATTAAAAAGACAAGTAGGTTTACAATTTCGGGGTTTTTGATTCAATGGTAAAAATGATTACAACTAATAACAATAACACAAAATTACACGCTTAGATCACCGTAAAGTAAATTTTCAGTATGAATTATATATGCATACATATTCATAACTTTTTCCTCACAACAAAAAGTCATATCAACAAAACCAAGTCTCAAGTACCACAAACAAAAACAAAAAACATTATCATGAAATTTTTATTTCAAATATAAGAAAGATTAATTCTTAGTATCCAAAATTGAGTTTATTTTAATGAAATATAATTTTTTTGTTGCTGTTAGCAGTTTCTTTAGTCTACTTTAAGAACTCTTTATTATGTACTACAGATATAAAATATTTTCAGTTAAGATATCAACGTACGAATAGAATGAAATATCATATGATTAAACTGAATTCTTCCCTACAAATGTTTTGAAGGTTATATTAATGACATTAAATTCAAAGATTGTATTTTTTTGACTAACCCAAAGAGAAACAATGTTAAGTTTATGTAAAAGTTCAAATGGTAAAGCTCCACTTTAAAAAAGTTGTGGGTGAATCTTCTAATAAAGACAACTCAAGCAGAAAAAGAAATTCCTTGAATCGAATCTAGAAAAAATATATTATTTTCTTATTAAATATTGATTTTCATCTTCGTCATCATTCTCATCCACCACAGTATGAAAACTATTTATAAAATTGTCACCATAGTAGACGGTTTTTTATCCATGTTACTTATATTTAAAGACTAAATGCTACAACAAATATTCGAACATAATTTCAGAATTTTACTTTTAAAAACTTTATATTTTATGTACATCAGAATTATGTACATAAAAGATAAAGGAGGTTTCTATAAGGATATGTTTTATAAATACATTTTAATAGGATATTATTTGTGCTATATATATTTAATAATCAAAACATATCATGGACGGTACAAAACCATCCATAGATCATCCAACACTTCTAAGTAATTTTCACATGCTAGCGAAGCGCAACACGTCTTACTTATAGCTAATACAAATTTATATAGCTACAGCGTGACGGTGACGCGAGCTCATGTGATTTTACCCATCTATAGATCATCAAACGTAATTTTCTCATGCTAGCCAAGCGCAACGCGTTGTACTTATAGCTAATACAAATATAAAGGGTTTTTCAATAGGGACATAACAATTTTGTATTTTAATACAAAGGCACCCTTAAATTGTTTTTATGATCTGTCAATGTCAAAACATTAGTCAAAGTTTACATTTTTATCATGGTGAAGTTCAGGAACGAGCAACGTTTGGAAATTATTGAAAAATACTACCAAAATTGTCAGTCGGTGGTCGCAACTTTAAGAGCGCTTACTCCAATTTTCGGTCGTTATAATCGTCCCACCAGACAGGCTGTACGTGCTATAGTGGATAAAGTCGAGTCAACATATTCACTGTTGAAAGTTCCTGTGCCAGTGAGACAACTCACAGGTCGGACTACCGAAAATATCGCATCCGTAAGAGCTTCAGTTCAAAATGAGTCAAATCAGTCGATTCCACGCCATTCACAGGAATTGGGAATCTCTCAAACCAAATTGTAGAGAATTTTACGTAAAAAGAAACAAGCAAAATATGCGTTAACAAGCAAAATGTGCGTTTTTGGTCAGCAACAAACCCACATGTGCTTCAAGAGACTACACTTTATCCACAAAAAGTGAACGTGTGGTGTGGATTTCATGCTGGGGGTGTGATTTTTTCGAAAATTGGATTCAAAGAATCGATCACTGCAAACGTGCTCGCGGTGGTCCTATGACCGAGATGGAATTCCATTCTTAAATGTAACATGTGTATTGTATATGAAATAAATTTCAGCTCGATATCTCACTTATTCTGTGTTTTATTTAAATACAAAATTGTTATGTTCTTATTGAAAAACCCTGTATATAGCTACAGCGTGACGATGACGCGAACTTATGAGATTTTACCCATCCATAAATCATCCAAATGTCTAAGTAATTTTCACATGCTAGCGAAGCGAAACACGTGTTACTTATAGCTCATTCAAATAGATAGTAACAGCGTGACGATGACGCGAAAACATTAGATTTTACCTATTCATAATATTCACTGCTGGCCAAGCACAACAAGTCATACTTAAGGCTAATACAAATATAAAACTACAGCGTGATGGTGACTCGAATAAATAAGATTTACCCCATCCAAAAATAAAAAATGTAGTAGGTATATAATATATTTATATATTATATATATTTAGCTATATATTTCATGTTTTTTACTTCTTATCATTTTTCAACAAGAGATGAAAAAGTGAAATGAGTGAAATTTGTTCACGAGACTTGTTAGCGTCGAATGGAGCAAATACATTTTTTTCTACGACAATAAATATATAAACGATATTTATTATAAATTATTAAATTACAAATCGACAACATAAAATTCAAAATTCATATTCTATTATAATTCGTTTTGAAAAAAATACTTGGAAATACCAAAGCAACAACAATTTGTTATTTAGCGAAAATGTTTTTACACTAGTGGTAAAAACCTTAAAGGAATGCATGCAATGACAAAATAAATAAAAAAATTCAAGACAACCGAAGTAACATTTATAGTCTGGATATGTTTTGTCGATGTTCAAAGTACTTCAAGTAGCGTACCATATCGTCTTGTGAACTGGGTTCATTTGGTAATTTAATAGATCGCAGAGCCGGAGAACCATTGGTGTGGCGATCGTTCTTAGAACTTACAAATGTGGTTTATAGTAGCGTACTTCATAGGTGTAAACCATGAATATTCGTTGCTATATAGCCATATCTTATCACGTTTTTCAACCTTACTTCGAATCGGCTTAACTCAACGGAATTCCCAAATCTAGAATTCGATCACTGTTAAGTAACCAAAAACACAGGTTTTATTTTAACACAGGCAATAACATGAAAACAATTCTGCAAACAATATTCTTTGACAAGAATATGCATCCGCTTTAAAAACGCCATCGGTTAATTGTAGAAATTTACAGTCCACAGCGTCCAAAAAAATTCTCAAAATTTCTATTAAATAACACAAAACTTTATTCACAATTTAAAATCACTTCTATTTACACTTCTGTTTACACTTTGTAACGACGACCTATGCCGATTTTTGCTCTGAAATAAGAATAATCATATTTAAATAAATTCGCTAATAATTTGCTAATTTATTTCGGTTCCGGCCTTTAAATTAAAATAAATTTCAACAAACACAAAACATTTTCTCAGTTTTTTGCTTATTGCGTCACACAATATCAATTAATAATACATGTTTCTGTCTACATAAATGATGAACATTTTTTTGTAAAGCTTAGTCATAGTATTATACGTAGATATAATACGGTTGATCAAATTTATTTAAAGTAGAATTATTGTCTGTAGTTGTAGAGAAATTGTTTATTGAGATGATGTATAAAATTGGGCTGACTTGTATTTTATATTGAGATGAGATGATGGGAAATTTTTATTTTGTGTACGATGAAGTTTTTTCTACGGTTTTTATTTTGTGTACGATGAGTTTTATTTATTGAATAATTTAAAATAAAATGTGGTTTAATTCTATTATCTAGTTTGATTTCAATTATTAATTGTTTTCATTGTAATGAGTTTTGGTGAAAGCTGTTTGGTGAAATGATAATGGAAACCGTCCAACCCATTGTTTACACAATGTTACGGTGATCGCTTGCAGTTACGGCGATTATTGCATGTTTAATGAAGAGAGCTAATGTTATTGAAGTTTCATATAAACCGGCTCTCGGGACGTTCTCCACCACGTTTCCAAATATCGTCAAAGTGTCATCTTTTATCACAAAGTCATTCACAACTACATATATAGTAGTCATACGCAGCTGTGTGAACTTGAAATTTGAGCTTCAGAGAACAAAAAAGAAATTTAAAAAGCACAGTTTTAGAAAAACGAACTAAAAATTAAAAAAAAAATTTACATTGACACAACGTTGTTGCAAAGAAACAAACGATATGTTCGTACAAACGTTATGTCTTCTTATATTATATTAATTATATTAAATATATTAATTATATTTTATTTGAAATTGTAAGAAGAAAAAAAGATTTAATTAGTATTTACACATCTTAGCACAGATGCAAACATTAGATTTTTGACTATAAGTATTTTTGATAGATAAACAATATGCCGTTCCCATTTGTTACATAAAATAAAAGTGGGTGGCGCAGTCAGTATAGAAAGGAAATAACCATTCTCTTGTTAGAAATTAATATTTAGTAATATTCACGCATTTTGCCTGCATTTGGTTTTATTTATTTTTTTATTTTAGAGTTTTTGGTTATATAATTTTACCTAAAAATAAGTTATCAACTTTATTTCACAGAAAATACTTCATATAAGAAAAACCAGTAATTAAATCACTTACCGAAAATTTTATATTCTTTTGAAATGTAAAGTAAGCGATTTTACTACTGTAATATATAGCAATTGTTGAATCTAGTAATTGAATGCACTACTACAATTGTAATTATATTAATTAAACAGGCAGTGTAAAATTTTAGTTCGTTTATTTTTAATTCTATTATTATATATGAGCCGCGTCATCTGCTATTTCCATATATTTTTTATATTATGTACATTTGATTAATGATTAGAACTTTGATCGATACATATTTTAAATTTTGAACTTCGATTATGTAAATAATTAAATATTGGAAGTCACAAAAACGAATTAAAATTGGTCTAAAAATTCCATACAAATTTGTATGGAAATGTCGACAATTGTTGTGTTTTTTTTTATGTGTTAACAATACAAAATTTCTTTTGACTAATTACCAGCGCGTTCTATTAACTGATAAATAAATTAGAGAATTGCATTCATAAATAAAGGAACATTTTGAACAAAAAAAAATCTATGAAATATTTTAATTTTTATATCTATTATTTACAATTTAAGGGCATTTTTCCATATAAAAATAAAAAAAATCGTAAAATATGTCCTCGAATTTAATGATATACCCAGTATGAGCCAAATTCTTCGAGCCGCTTCCCGCTTGGTCATTCAGAAGTTATGGATTTGCATCTAAATATTGAAGCTTTTATAGATGGAAAAAAAATGATTTAAAAATTGAATATTTTTTTCAGTTTTACCCAGTGAAACACGTAAAGACTGGTTCCACAAACTTGTCTTTTAAATTTGACACTAATCCTATTGTGGGAAGTTACTGAAAAATAGAGCACAAAATAGTAACCAACACAACTGTCAAAACACAAGTAAAATAAAAGTATGTATTAAAAAAAAAAATTTTACTTTAAACTACAAACGACATAGAAGAGTCGTTAACATTTTTTGTTTGTGTTTGTAATAAATATCTCTCAAATCATTAAAACATGTGATTCCCCTTCACACAGTGATACTTTTGATAAGGCTTCCATTTTTGAAAAATTTCTTGGCTTTAAAAATAATCTTGTCTACTTGGTTTATCAAAATTATCACAGTATTTAGGGGAATCACATGTTTTAGTAATTTTAGAGATATTTATTACTACCACACAAATGTATTTACTACAACCATCTATAGTAGAATTTTTTGCCAGCGAATTTTTGACAGATAGGACGCAGCAAGAGATAAAAGATGAAACAAAAAGTAAAACAGAGATGTATTATTTATTTTGGGATAAATTTGTTTTCAAAACAATTATATTAGTTAAATTTCTACTTCTAGTTCGTACCATTTGTTTGTTGTGATATTTGTTTCCATAGTCGTCGTTATTTTTATTATAATTATTTTTAATTATCAAAATTTTGTTACATTGCCTACAAAATCATTATTATTTTTACCAGTTTTTGGTTTTTTATTATAATTGGTTGAATTGCAATAGTAATTTATTAATTTTATGCGTTTTTTTTGTCCATTTCAATGGGACCCCAATAGTTTTTTATCAGTGAAACAGAATTTATGTCTGTTGGCTACACTACAGCTTTTTTGATGAAACTGTAGCAAAATTTTTTTATCAATTGCAACATTTTCATAATGTAGGCAAACAAATTCTGTGACTGCAAATGACAACTCTTTGCGAATGACAGTTGTGACAGCTTTTAAGTCACAGCTGTCATTCGCAACTAAAGAGTTGTCATTTGCAGTCACAGAATTTGTTTGCCTCCATTATGAAAATGTTGCAATTAATAAAAAAATATTGCTATAGTTTCATCAAAGAAAGCAGTAGTGTCCCAACAGACGTAAATTCTGGCTCACTGATAGAAAAAGTAAAAAATAATTTTTTGAAGTAACAAACCAGGATGCAGGACTGTTACAAATCATACTTTAAGCATATTTACCAAGTTCAATAACTATTAATTATTAATTTAATTATTATTAACAAATTATAAAGTTTGAATATTAATATTCGGTATAGATCCCATTTTAAATTAAAACATCTTAATTAATAATTATGAATCAATTCGTTTATTGACGTTGCAGCAAAATTTCTTTGCCATTTTAAAAACAAAAACATACATAAAGAAAAAAGAAAGGAAACGAAAAGATTTGCCATCTTTTGATGCTCTAAGCTAGTTTTCGAATAACTGACCATTCTCATTTAAGTCTTCAAAGAGTTTTTGCTCACTAATATGACGTCTAGATATAGCAACATTATAGCAATTAGTACTCCATGTGAACAAGAATTTTTCGAACCTAAATAGTAAAATATTCAATTTGGTTGTAGTGGCGCATTTGCCAAACGTTTTATTGTAATTTAGTAAACAAAAATTGAAGACTTCAATGCAAACCAGGAACTACATATATAAATGAGATAATTTGTTAGTAGAAATTATTAGTCTTAGGCGGTTTCAACCCACAAAAGCTTAAAAAACGTTCACCACACCTCAGATCGTATGCTGCTTTGGAATCTATGTCTAAGGTATTCATGTGTTGTTGTATTACATCATAACACCATTTATTTAATAATATCATTTTGAACAAATTTAACTTTTCATCACACCATTACTTATCTATTCAACTGTACAATTGTGTATACTTAAAAAAATAAAGGAAATAATTTTATAATAATAAAAGTAAGCACAAAATATATTTAAAAAAAGATACACAAAAAAATTTCAATACCAATTTCTTAGAATTTTTGCGACTCCTCTTCAATACCTTTGATTCAGATTACCGAGAACTTTTCAGTTTTCGTTCTTGTTGTTGTATCCTTTTGTAAAGAAATCGACGAAGAAAAGAATTCACAATAAAACTAAATTGTTAGGTCTTCTCAACGTTATTTCTATTCAATTTATTATTTTTTTTTTTACAAAATGTGTCTTGTCTTCCCTTCATCTTGTCTGTATCAATTTTTTCATGAATCTTATTATATTATTTTTTCATTCAATTTTTTTTATACAAATAATTTGTATTATAATAAATAAATAATATACAAAGAGCACTTCTGATACAAAATGCATAAAATTTTTTAACTTTCTTTAATAAATTCTTAAGATAATTTTCTTCGACCAAATTGTAACTTGTTATTGCGATTAAATAATATGTTTTATAATATTTATGTTAATTGATTGATTAATGTGTTAAAAATATAAATATTATAAATTAGAATAAAATTGGAAGATTATGCAAGAAAAGGTGTCGTATCGTGTTAATGAGGTGTTAAAATATTTTTATTATTTGTTTATTAATAAAATGTTAATTGGAGATTAAATAAACGTTTCTTGAAAGAGGTGTTGAAATTGTTTTATTAGGTTGATATAAATCGAGTTTTACCAATTTATACCATTAAAAATGCTAAATCTTATAATAAATATAATTTCGTATTCACTAGTATGACTTTTGATTATAAAATTTTAAATGTCAAATGAAAAATTATTATCAATTACTATAATTGTCTTCTGTTTATCCAAGAAAATTGTTCCATTTTTCTATTTTAAGCATTTCTATTTTATTTAATTACATCATCATTTGTTTGATTTTTTTATACTTTTAATACACATACAGTAATCCCTCCGACTGCGCGGGTTTTAACTGCGCGATTTCCACTGCGCGAGATGAGTTTTCAATACTAATTTTCGCACTACGCGATTAAAATTTCACACTGCGCGACGTTTAAAAATTTTTTTTGGAATATGTAGGTGAATTTCGTACAATTAAAATGAAAAAAAAATTACATTTGCCATATGATGGGTCATTTTTTTATAAATCGAACAGATTTGAACAAAATCACGCATTTGTGATTTGGCTTGAAAATTTTTTTACGGGTATGATATTGAAAAAAATATACGTGTTCGAGGATTTTCTTTTTGGAAAATAGAGGCGATCTGAATTTCGAGAATTTCGTGATTTTTGGCTTGACGGTTTATTTTCAAAAATTCATAACTTCGGTTCTATTAATGATAGAAGCTTTTGTTTTATTTTATTTTAAAGTTAAGAGATGGAATTTTAATAAAAAAATATATTCAATAAAAATTATTAGCAAATTCCGATTGTTATAAACAAATAAAATGTTAAAATCGATTTTCAGTGATTGCGCTACAAAAATAAAGAGTATTTGATATAACCATCGTATTCTACGTTCAATGGAGAAAATAGTTTTACTGTTAGAAATAAATTAATTTATCCAGCGCGGGACAACAAAAATTTATGAAATTTTTTGTCTTTCCGCGCTCGATAAATTAATTTATTTCTAGTGCTACTCGTATACGAGAGAGCAAAATTGCAGGTGTCAGAGAGAAAGTGTCTGACTTATTGCTAAACTGTTTACATATAGGAATTTGTTAATAATTTTTGTAGATAACAATTTTTTTTAAAGTTCATCTTTTAGTTTTAAAATAAAATAGAAAAAAATTTCTATAATTACCAGAACCGAAGTTATGAACCTTTGCAAATAAGTCTTCCAGGAAAAAAACAAGAAATCCTCGAAATTTAGAACCGCTTTATTTTCGAAAAAAAAAATTCTCGAGCACGTATATATTTTTTTCTTGGGAAAAGGGAATTTGGGAATTTTCCTATAAAATCCCTAAAAAAAATTTCAGCCAAATCAAAAATGTGTTCGGTTTGTAAAAGTTTTCTCTTGAAGAATAATATATTTAATTAATAAGGTGAGTAACTATTCAGTTTGAGTTAAACAAATTGATTTTATCTCCACTGCTTGTCTCAATTTAACTTAATGTAATTAAATATATTATTCTTCAAGAGAAAACTAAAGTTATTCAGCAATAATATATATGGGGAATATTTAAAAGAAATAGCCAATTACTTAGATCAAACCAAATTTCATCTTACTCATCGAATTCATCTGTGCAGTATCATTTTTACAACACAGCAGGACATCTACTCTTAAAGAAACCAAGAAAAGAAATTAAACCTCAGCTCATCATCTCCATCAAATAAAAACTCCAACCAACACATCAATTACTCAACTTTCATTTCCTGAACCAATGCCTCTAGCAGTCAACTCCATAGAATCATCTCTATTATCAACTAATGCTACTAAAATTGGTGACCCCAATTTTTAAATAATTTTGGAAGCTTTTGCCACAACACTCCCCCCCTAGTTCCATCGAAGATGGGACGATATAGAATTTATTGTGCTACAGCACGAAGGAAACGAGCAGGGGTACGAGTAGTTCTACCTGCTCGCGTAATTGTAGATGCAGGGTGGAATATCTGAGTTTGAGGAATGAGATTAAATCTGACCTTCTTAGTTGAAACAGTCGTTTTAGCGTCGCGTTTCCTCGCATCTTCAGAGGTAGAAGGGAAAGACGAGGATGTGTCCGGAAGAGTAGAATGGACTTTATCTGTAGAAGACGAAGTTTCGTCTGCGCGACTGAGATCAGTTCTCAAAGTAGATGAGTTTTGAGTTAAGTCATCTTCAGATTGTTCCCTAAAGCAAGGTTTTAATCTGTCGATGGAAACTCGAATGTGTTGACCTTTACGGTCAATAACGAAATTTTTATCATCGCGACTGATGACTTGGAAAGGACCTTCGTATGGCGGTTGTAATGATTTACGTACTAAGTCAGTACGTAAGAAGACATGCGAACAAGACTGGAGATTTTTGGAGACGAAAACATTAGGAGAAGTGTGTCTTGATGCAATTGAGGGACGAAGGTGGTTGAAATGTTGTTTCAATTGAGAAACGAAGTCAGATTGAGGAGTAGAAGTGGAGTTTTCGGTAAAGAATTCACCAGGAAGACGAATGTTAGTACCATAGACGAGCTCAGCCGATGAAGATTGGAAATCTTCACGGAAAGTGGTTCGTAAACCAAGTAGTATTGACGGTAATATACGCGTCCAATCCGTTCTGTCGTAGGCCATTATCGCAGATTTTAAAGTTCGGTGCCAACGTTCGATGAGGCCGTTACATTTCGGATTGTAACTTGTAGTTCGTTTGCGTTCGAAACCGATTAGTTTTGACAACTCGTTAAAGAGATTGGATTCGAATTGGGAGCCCTGATCAGTAACGATTACTGAAGGTACTCCGAAACGAGAAATCCAATTGGAGTAGAGAGCTGATGCTACCGTTTCAGCTGTGATATCCGAGATAGGAATGGCTTCAGGCCAGCGAGTATAGCGGTCAATAATAGTGACACAATAGCGTTTGTCCTCAGAGGTAGGAAGTGGACCAATAATGTCCATATGAATCTCGGAAAATCTTTGAGAAGTGGAAGGATAGTTACCTAAAGGAGATTGAGTATGGCGAGAAACTTTTGCCTTTTGGCAAGCCAGGCAGTTCCGAGCCATTTGTCGTACATCCTTTTTAATGGATGGCCAAATGACTTTTTCAGTAAGGAGTTTGACAGAACTGTGGACTCCTGGGTGAGATAAATCATGGAGACTATTGAAAACAGATTGACGAAATTGCTTTGGAATAAAAGGTCGTGGATTACCAGAAGAGGTATCACATAAAATAGTTTTGGCATTAGAATTGCCAAACGATACTGGAAAGGATCGGAATTGAAGTGTGGGACTAGTGTTCACTAATTCCTTTAGTTCGTTATCGTTGAACTGAGCGTCAGCAATTTCGTCGTAATTAATGTTTTCTGGAATCGATAATTGCTCGACACGAGAAAGTGTATCGGCAACTACATTATCAATTCCAGAAATGTGGCGAATATCAGTCGTGAATTGACTGATAAAATCTAGATGGCGGAATTGGCGAGGACTAGCTTTGGCAGGGTTCTGCGACAAAGCGTAAATGAGTGGCTTATGATCGGTAAAGAGCGTGAAGGTTCTACCTTCAAGGAGATAACGAAAGTGTTTAATTGCAGAGTAAGCTGCAAGGAGTTCGCGATCATAAGCGCTGTATTTCTGTTGCGTTTCATCGAGTCGCACAGAGAAGAAACTAAGTGGTGTCCAGCAGTCGTTAATTTTTTGTTGGACAACAGCGCCAATTGCCTTATCGGAAGCGTCGACCATTACGGCAAGTTGGGCAGAGTGTAAGGGGTGAGAAAGAATTGTTGCCTCACTGAGTTGCCGCTTGCATAAGTCGAAGGCTTGAATGGCGTCTTCGGACCATTGAATGACACGTTTGTCATTCTTTTTTATAAGGTAAGTAACTATTCAGTTTGAGTTGAACAATTTGATTTTATCTCCAGATAAAATTTACGATTTTATTTTATCTCTAGATTATTGAGCAAATACGACAGTAAAAAGACAGATCTTTAGTTAACAAAATCTCAAACTTTATTTATCAACCAGTTACAGCAACTTCCGATTTTAATTGCAATAAATTCCAGGGTCTCCTGCAGCCAAATTCTGTAACTGTGAAGTGGTGAAGTGTTAAAAATTTCTTCATTTCGATTTTATCATTAATTTTTTATCATTTTTCCATTTTTGCGATTCTATATGCGATTAGAGTATTAAAAAATCTAATAGCAAGCCCCGCACTGTCAAACGTCAAATATACAAAAAATTAAATGTTTATTTTAAGTTTCAACACAATTTAAACGTAAATTTTTACAAATTTAAATATATACAACTATTTTAGAAATTAAATATGTAAAATTAATATGCATTTAATTTAGAAATGCAATTTTTAAAAATCAAATCGCATTGACGTTATACTGTTTTTTTGACATAATGTCAATAAAAACAAAAGAAACGATTTCATTTTATTGCCAAACATAACGTCAGTGTTATCTTTATTGTTTTAAAACTTCACTCACTTACATATTTTTGCGGTGCAGTGATAAAAAACTTATCACTTCCCCACTTCACAGTTACAGAATTTGGCTGCAGAAATGCACGATGAACTTAACCGCTTTTCCACAATTTGAATCAATAATATTCGGAATCGTAAAATCTGTATTTACTATTCCACTAAGTTCAAATTCTTTTACTATTAGTACCCAGGCTCAAGTACCACCGATTATTATACTTATTATACACCGATTATTATTATACTTATACTTGCGAATATATATAAACACTTTTAATTGCAAAATAAAAACTCACTATCTGATATTTTTGTTCGCTTATTTATATCGAAAAATAAATGAATCGAAACTTCTATAATCCACTAGAAATCAATACTACGTAGTCCGTACATCTTGAATAGGCCACACCTATTTTCATTCATACTTGCATTTGTATTAGCGAACTCAAATTTAATTTATGCAAAATGTATTTGTTAAAGGGAGTTAACTTTTAATTCATCTTTGCCATAGAATGTAGAAAACATTTAGGCGGAACGTATTGGTTATTTATGATTAAATTAAATTAACCCATTCTGGACGAAGTTTATTACACTGTCCTCCATTTAGTTTTGTTCGTCCCGAACAATATCAGCTATCGCATTGGTGCTGTTACCTTGGTACGGTGCCAACCTTTGCAGATGTATCACTTTCATCTTGGTACGGGGTCCCTTTTGTATGCGGTAGATAACATCATTAATTCGTTTGATTATTTTATATGGGCCTTCCCAATCTGGCTGCAGCTTGGGTGATCTTCCCTTAGTTCTTCTGGGGTTGTATAGCCATACCAAGGTTGGCATGATATATATCAATGATATATATCCGATATATATCATTGATATATATCACGATATTTATTCCCTGATATATATCATGATATTTATAAAAAAAGAAATAATTAATTATTCCTACCTTTAAGTTGGAAAAACTGTTAACAGTCGCAGCACTGCTGGCAAAACGCATGCCAAATATAGGTAACCTGGTTCAGTTACGCAAGGACCATAAAGCTGACATAGATTCTGACATAACTAAACTTATGACATAAATATTGTAATGAATGCTATTGCTAAACATATGCTTTGTTATCTAAAGACAATAGCAGTCGCTTTAGACAGAGCTCAAAGAGATAAAACGACTATTGCCGTTGTAGTTGAAATTTGGCATAAACTGGAAGTCGATCTTAACCTTTAGAAGTTAAGAAACTTTTTTATCGAAGAGGCATGGCTCTAAATGCACCTCATCACCTAGATAATTTATGGTTGACCATATATTTTTAGGTAAACGTTTGACAACCACCAAAGAGAAAAAGCATATGCTTCCTTTTGTAATATAAACATTTCAGACTTCTTTCCATTTGTAATGGCACTTTTAACTGAATCCAAACCATTTCCAAAATATGTATTTCAATCTCTGTTTAGCAATACACCACCAATGGTGTGGTGGAATGGAATAACAACCCAAGCAGACTTTTCCAAAATTTGAAATACGGCCAAGCACCGGTTCATTAATGGTTAAGAGTACATGAGATTTGTTATTAAGCCAGTAATAGGAACAGTAATAGAAACATCTATTTGGTTAACAGCAAATAGCCAGTATTTAGTTACCTGTGAATGGTTAAGCGCTGGCGCATAAATGGTAAACAATACTTGGCTATTGTAATTTTACCATTACTGGCACCATGAATTGGTCAATCTACGGTTTATAGAAATCAATCAGTAAAGTTTACTTTAAATGGCCAAGGTATGGCACGTTAATGGTTAATATTAATTGGTTATTGTTATTGGGGCAGTTCAGGCCCCCCACAATAACAAAACCACTCATCGGCCGATCTATGGTTTACAAAGAAATAGCCAGCATTTAGCTACCTTTGAATGGCCCAATTATAGTAAACATTACTTTTATATTGTTATTGGGCCCTTACTGGAACTATGAATCACCCACCGAGAAAATCACCCAAAATCAGCCAATGAATCACCCACCAGTCCATTTTACTTTATATGGCCTAGTAATGGCACGTTAATGGTTAACATTAATTGGCTGTTGTTATTGGGCCAGTACTGAACCATGAATTGGCCGATCTTTGTGATTTGGTTCAAATTATTGAGTATTATCCATTTTAAAAATATATAGGTTGAAAAATTTCACCTATAATTTAATTATCGCATCTCTGCTGAAAACCTATGATAATAATGTTAAGGTTAAGTTAAGTTTTAAATTTTTTTTCTTTAGACATTTTTACTTAATTTTAATTATTTTGTATATAATTAATTTAAATTAATACGTATGATATTTTATAATGGCCCAGCTATAGTTACCAGTACACGGCCATTGCTGCAATACTTGTTTTCATTATTTGTCCGTTACTCGGTTATCTGTACAACCTTGTATGGGCTATTGCTGTTTTTCTTCTGGCAAATGAATGGCAGCCATTTATTGTCTGAAGTTATCAACAAGTAACATTAGTACCAGCACTATGGGTTATGGTTGCCAGTACCCGGTCATTGTTGAATTACTGGTCGCCAATAATTGGCCATTACTGGACCAGTTGAATAACTTTGTATGGGTCATTGCTGGCTTTTTTTCTGGCCCTTGAATGGTAGTCATTTATTGTTCGATAACTTCGATTCAGTAACATTATGTTAATGGTCCAGTTATGGTGTTCATTACGGCATTACTGGTCAGCAGTAATGGACAATTAATGGACCACTTGCACAACCTTGTATAAGTATTGATGATGCAACTTGTTCAAATAAACCAGCCAAAGCGAGCGAGCGTATTAGTCATTTGGACTTGTGCACGTGCACTCGAAGAATGAAGATACAGACGAATGTCTATTGCCTTGACAAATTGTCCTTCAACTAAATGGTAGTTGCAATATTTGAATTTAGTTTATAGGCAAAGAGGTATGAAACGAGGGAGAGATGCAATGCACTGCATAGAAGTGTGAAAAGGGCCATATATTGTATAATATTTAAGATAAACAACTTATTCAAAAATAAATATCAGAACTTGATATATATCAGATATATATCTGATATATATCGGATATTTTGATATTTATATAAATATCATGATATTTGCCAACCTTGAGCCATACCAATTCTCCTTCTTGAAAACCGCCACTATTTGCATTTATGTCGTACCTGGTTTTCATTTTGTCACTGGCAATCTTAATGTGGTCTCGAACCTGTTGATGAATTTCATTCATCTTCTCCCTTAGTTGTCCCACATAATCTGTTTTCGTGGATACCAGACCTCCAGGGATGCCAAACTCGATGTCACTAGGAAGATGTAGTTCTCTTCCGAACATGATATTCGCTGGCGTTTCACTTGTCGTATCGTGCACTGCGCTACGATAGGCCATCAAGAATAACGGAAGATCCTTGTCCCAATTTTTTTGGTTGGCTTCTACTACCTTTGACAAATGTTCTTCCATGGTTCGGTTGAATCGTTCTACCATGCCATCCGATTGTGGGTTTATAGGTGTAGTTCGTGTTTTTCTAATGCCGAGTGTTCTGCACAGCTCTTCCATCAGTTGAGATTCGAAATTCCTTCCCTGGTCGGTATGCAACTCGAGAGGTGTTCCATATCTACAAACCCATTCATTGACTAATGTTTCCGCGACCGTAACTGCTTCCTGGTTCGGTATTGCATAAGCTTCCGGCCATTTTGTAAAGTAATCAATGACAACCATGATGTATTTGTTACCTTTTGTAGTTTCCGGAAATGGCCCCGCGATGTCCATAGCAATTCTCTCCATTGGGGCTCCCACATTGTACTGCTGCATCTCTCCTCGAGTTCTAGTTTTTGGTCCTTTGCTCGCCGCACAAGTATCACATCGCCGACACCATTGCTCTACGTCGGTTCGATACCTTACCCAATAAAACCTCTCCCTTACTTTAGCCAGGGTTTTATTGACTCCCAGGTGTCCTCCAGAAATACTTCCATGCAGCTTTCCCAGTACCTCTTCTACTCGACTTGATGGCAGCACCAGTTGCTCTAACACTTTCTTTCCATCAGCGGACTCCCATTTTCTTTTTAGTATCCCGTTGTCCATAAATAGTGAGTCCCATTGCGCCCAGTAGCATTTCACCTCCGTACTTAAAGGTGCTAACTCTTTCCACTCCGGTCGCCTTCCCTCGGTTTTCCATTTCAATATTGGAGCCATAGCTGGATCCTTTAGCTGCTCTCTTTTCATTGCCTCGGTACACCAATCGTCAGCGGTTTGTAACTTAATTTGATTCACTGTCATTGCCTCATTTCTCACAGCCTTGCGACATGACTTGCGCTCCTCAACACAGGGTCTTCTTGAAAGATCGTCAGCGTTACAATGTATCCTTCTCTTCCGGTGTTCAACGCGGCAATCTCCTTCCTTTTTGACATTTGCCTCCTTTCTCTCAGTCCTGCTATATGACTTGCGCTCCTCAACACAGGGTCTTCTTGAAAGATCTTCAGCGTTACAATGTATCCTTCTCTTCCGGTGTTCGACGCGGCAATCTCCTTCCTTTTTGACATCCACTTGCTTGTTTGAAAGTTTCATTAACCGGCCTGGAACTATTCCTTCTTTTGCTGCTATTAGTGTTTTGCATTCCCGTCTGATGTGCCCTAACTGCCCACAATTCCAGCATCTTACTCTGCTAGATCTTCTTCGTTGATTTCGTTCAGGCTTATCTTCCAAACCTTTGACACTCATGATCACTTCATCAAGCGCTGCTTTCAGTGGTTCCTCAGCAACTTTGATCTGACATACCCTATCTGAGCCATACGCTCTTTTTCCAGCTTCCATTTGTAGGGCCAATGCTAAGACTTCTGCAGGTAGTTTCTTTCCACTTAGATACAGCTGATTTCTCATTTGTACATCTCGAAGAGCATTGATAAATATATCAGCTGCCAGTTCGTCTCGGTGTTCCGCGTTATAGTTTGGATATGACAGATTTACCAGTCTCACAATGTCAGCCTCTAATTCTTGCAAAGTTTCGCTGACTCCTTGTTTTCGTGTTTTGAGCTGCATGCGATGGAGAGCTTGCATATGACTTTCCCCATATCTTACTTCTAAGGCCTCCATTATCTTGCTGTAATCACGCTCTGTCGCTGATAGTGTTTGCAAAATTTCAGCAGCAGGTCCCTTCAATGCCAATATAAGCGCGTTTGCTTTTTGCTGGTGCTCGACCCTAGTTGTTGCTATCTCAAATTGCATCTTAAATATCTGATACGATGTAGATCCATCAAATGCGGGTGTTTTTACTCTAGCTGGAGCTGAAGTAGTTGATGGATTGATCATGTTACCAGACTTCCCTTGTGCTATTTCTTGGCGTAATTCACTCGAAAGTTTGCGTAATTTCTCTTGTTCTTCGGTAACTGTCCGCAGCTCCCTTTCCATGTTGTTGATTTTGACCTCTGCACTGGATATACGTGACTCGATTACTTCACGTAGACTTTCTTGCTTCGCCATCATATCAGCAAATTGTTGTCGTTGCTCTACTTTCTGTTCCGCTGCCAGTTTCTCTTGTCGGGCCATCAGATTGTTTCCTTGTTTCGCAATCATATCAGCAAATTGTTGTTGTTGATCTACTTTTTGTTCCGCTGCCAGTTTCTCTTGTCGGGCCAGATTGTTTCCTTGTTTGGCCATCATATCAGCAAATTGTTGTTGTTGCTGTGCCATCATTTCTTTCATCAACACCATCATCGGATCAATTGCTGGGGCATTCTGAGCCGGAGCTTCTTCCTGCTCTATTTCTATGACGTCTGTGTTTTCACCTGCTTCTTCTAAAACTTTACGCAGCCGGAATGCAAGTTCTGCCTTCGTTCCATGGATTGGAGCATTCCTCTTCCTCAACTCGTCCTTCAGCTGGGTCTGGCTGAGATCACTAATATTTACTGTCCTGACCATTGTTTCAATAATCCCACTTCTGACACCACTGTAACGACTCTTCGTTGGTTCTTTTCGATTATTGAACAAATATGACAATAAAAAGACGGATCTTTAGTTAACAAAATCTCAAACTTTATTTGTCAACAAATTACAGCAGCTTTCGATTTTAATTACAATAAAATCTAGGGTCTCCAATTTGTGTACGATAGATTTCACCGCTTTCCACAATTTGAATCAATGAGAGTCGGAATCGTAAAATCTGTATTTACTATTCCACAAGGTTCAAATTATTTCACTATTAGTACCCAGGCTCAAGTACCACCGATTATTCCTTATACTTTCGAATATTTGTAAAACACTTTTAATTGCAAAATTAAAACTGACTCCCTGATATTTTTGTTCGCTTATTTATATCGAAAAATAAATAAATCGAAACTTCTATAATCCACTAGAAATCAATACTACGTAGTCAGTACATCTTGAATAGGACACACCTGTTTTCATTCATACTTGCATTTGTATTAGCGAACTCAAATTTAATTTATGCAAAATGTATTTGTTAAAGGGAGTTAACTTTTGATTTTGCCATAGAATGTAGAAAACATTTAGGCGGAACGTATTGGTTATTTATGATTAAATTAAATTAACCCATTCTGGACGAAGTTTATTACAATATAAAAAAAATTGCGTCAAAAAACACTTCAGACCGCAGGTTATTGTGGCACCTAGGTTTTAAAACGTTTAATGTGTTGTTGTGACACATATTGTATAAGGTTGTTCGGCAAATAAGTTCGTTTTTCTCCAACAGAGGACTTAATGGTGTTTTTCACAGCAAACTTCACACTTAAGCTACATAATGCTTATGAAATATTTTGACAGCAAAAGTTTAATTTATTCTACGCAGTAGTTTTTGATGGGTAACAATCAAATATGGAAAGGGAAAAGAACATTTCCGACATATTTATTATCAAAAAGGTAAAACTGCTGTTCAAGCAAGAAAAAAATAATTCGATGTGTATGGAGATGTATTGGCAACACCAGTGCCAAAAGTAGTTTGCAAAATTTCGAGCAGGCAATTTTAATTTTAAAGATGCACCACGTTCTGGAAGGTCAGTTAAAGCAGATAAAGACACAATAAAGTCATTAACTGATGCGGCGAATAATAACTCGTTTGTTGATCGCTGAGAGATTAAATTTGTCAAATTCGACCGATCAATTTTGAAGTATACTGTCAGCTGGAGAAACTGAATGATTGAAACAGAAAAGGTCGGAATTGATCAATAAATAGGAAAGGTGTTATGTTCGAACAAGATAATGCGAGACCTCAATCCTCATGCAAGCTTATTAACTCGTAAAAAGCTTTTGCCGTTATGGATGGTATTTTGGTGGCACTTTCTGATTATTATTTGTTTCCCTACCATTTTTTTTTGGACGATGAAACCTTTACTTAAAATGAGGCGGTTAAAAATGGATCAGTTTTTTGATAGTATATATCGGAAATTTTTTGGGTGTGGAATCATGAGACTACAAGAAAGATAACAAAAGGTATTGGACCAGAGTGGACAATATATAATTGAATAAAATACTTAATTACTATAAGAAAATAATCTTTCATTTCCATAATAAAAACGAACTTACTTTCCAAACAACCCAAATTGGTCGTTCATTGTGAACCAATCGTTGGGTATAAATAAAAGCAATTAGCAAACATTTGGTCATTGCCGTTCTTTTGTATCGGTCGCTCAATTACCGTCGTTCTATTTTTGAACGAATCGTTCATTTTAAGCAAAACAAGTTGGCAATTCTTTTCTTTTGTTTGATTTATTTTTATTTTTATATGACGATTGTTAATTTTTTTTCTGTTCAGATTAAAGTTTTTTTGAATTTTTAACTGTGTGAGTTGCCTTTTTTCAGTATGTTGTAGCAGGGCTCCCGCTGAATCCATTTTTTCCATTTTTTTTGGTTCTTTCCATTTTTTTCCATTTTTTCCATCGTTTTTCCATTTTTTCCATTTTTTTAAACATTTTTTAAAAATACATATACACATTTTTATATTAATAAAAAAACTTTTCCATTATTCATTAACTAGTTTTATATATAATGCAAATTCAGGAAAATAGTAGGAGAATATGTGAGCAAATAATTAATTTATCGATATAACCCTCGATAACCTTTTCGTCGATCAATTAATAGTTTTAGTAATCAAACCCAAGTAACTAAGGAAAAAGTAATTTGAATTATGCAATTCAAATATTTTGAAATTCGAATATGTTGAACTTTTGTGAGAGTAAAACTCCATTTCTCTTGTATATGAAGCGATGCTATTTGACGTTGAAATTTCATCATCATTTATCAGATCCACATAAGTTAGACATTGTTGTTTTTATTCAATTTTCAATTCTAGTGTTATTGTTTAGTTTGAAGTTTGCTCTACGAACACATATTTTACTGTTTTCCATACTCTACTGATCTACGAGTTTGGACGACAATCTTCAACTAATTGAGATGGGCACCAAACCAATTTATATTCTAGATTTTATTTGAACGGATATTTCTGTTTATATAAAAAAAATTAGCTGCATTTCATGAAACCGTGTGATCTGGATTCGCATAAGTTTTACATGTAAAATGAGATCCAACTTTGTTTTTGGATCTCAGTTTGCATGTAAAACTTAAGCGGATTCGGATCATACTGTTTCATGAAATGCAGCTAATGTTTATGTACATTAATATGGTAATTAAAAGTTATAAACATAGTTTTAATTCTAATATCGATGTCCATGTAACATTATATTTGTTTACAAGTTAACAGAATAATAATTAAATTTTAAGCACTTGGTGTTTTTTTTTAGATGCTGTCGTTTTGAAAGTGAAAGAAAATGAAAATTTTTTCTTTGCTCTGTCCAGCACCAGTTTTGTTAATTTTGCCTTAATATATAAAGAGCAAAAGCCGCTACCGAAACGTTGGCATCCAAAAACACCGACAAAGTCAACAAAAAGTACATACCTTATTTATTATAAAAAACGCTGAAAATTTAAATTAAAATATTGTTCTGTTCACCTGCAAACAAATGTAATTTTGCATGGACATCTATATTAGAATATAGGGCTGGGTTGCAAACTACTACAAAACATAAATCCGAATAAATCTTATACAAACCAGAAGATTTCATTAAATATCATAAATTTCGATAAACAATCGCAAAGTATTTATAAAATATGGACTTAAAACCTCCTACTCCGAGATGTCAAAAACTTTGGTCTGTGGGAGGAAGGCCGAAGGGTTTGGTATAGTGATTGATGAAGACTGAAATATCTTATTTGTTTGTCGTTTTCAATTTTCCCTAAAATATTTTAATTGAATACAGACAGACATTTTTGTTTGCCCAGTTAGACTGGTTATGATCCAAAACGTTGAGAAATGCTTGTACACTTGTTGAGAAATAATTGTAGACAACCCCAACCTCAATTTTTTTGAAGTACCTTTTATTTTCTCAACGAACGAATCTTTGTGGCCTTTGTTATGTTACTCTATTTCTTCCTTCTGGTTTTGGTATTTGTTATTTCTCCTATTAATCTGTTTATTTAGCCATTAATTAGCTTCGTTCTCCAACTTCGGAATCGATATCATTAACATCTTTGGTATCTCAAAAAACTTTTTTTGGCATCCAATACGATCTCAACCAAAACAAACCTCATTTACTTGAGCTAGGTGAAACACAAGTTTAAAATATCAATAATGTACGATGCGGCTGTAAAAATCATTCTCGGGAGCTTGCATTTTTAAACACCGTGTTGTAATGATATACATATATTCACAAGGATTTTAAACATACAAAGCTTCCCCAGTATGAAACAAGTAGTATTTCTGTATTCTGCTTTATCTGTCTCAAAGTCATCGCAAATAAACATGACATCTATTTGTGTTATTTACATCGTAGTTCTCCTTACCACCATAATCACCCCTTGGAAGCATTTAATTCTCTTAAAGACACAATTGATAATATTTTCATCACTGCACCTAATCCAGTCCTCACGGAGAAATAGGGTAAAACAATTCATAACTTTGGTGAGTCTCATAACATTTCCCTTGATATATCCAAGGCGTTTGATAGAGTTTGGCATCGGCTCTTATCACCAAATTAATTTTATTTTTAGTCTTTTTATCCCAGAGATCTCTTAGTAGTTGGTGATGTTTCGGATAATTTCTCAACTCAAGCCAGCATTCCTCGGGGTTCGGTTCTTTCGCCACTCCTTTTTCTGATCTTTTTTTAACGGTTTGTTATCTAGCACCACAAACCCAATATATAGCTCTTCCGAAGTTCTATCTAACATTCATATTAAGAGAATGAAGAAGAAAGGATGAAACAGCCATCTAGTCTAACTGCTAATTATACTCGTAGAAAAATGGTTCAATCCTTGAATGTTGAATCAATTCTGGACTTAAATCTAGATCTTGAACCAATTCGGAACTAATGTATACTGAACCTCATGACATTTAATTCTAGCTTTGTCCTATAAAACCTCACTCTATAGCTCCTGTATAGAAAAGTTTTCCAGACTAGCATTATTAAACTCACCTGCACTTAACTATTTCGTACTAATATCAACCACAAACGAAAATGGCATGATCACATTTGTTCTGTGGCGAAATTAGAGTCCCAACGACTTGGCTTCGTACGTTGTAGTCAAATTTTTGTCTATCTGAAATAACTACGATCTATAAAGAATTTATACGACCAATCCACGAATTCTACCCCAATTTATGGGTTGCAGTATACCAGAAACCTCTAGATTTTGTCGATAGAGTTCATAGGCGTGTTGAAGCCGATTGATGATCCAGTAACATCAGGTATAGATTCGCTGCATCATACAAGAGTTGTAGGAGCGTTTACATTATACTACACTATGCTCTAAAGAAATTAATCACTTAATACCTCCATTGCGTAGATCTTCACGAGCCACAAGCCAATCTTGGCATTCTTATAAGCATACCTTAGAAGTCTCATATGTGGAAACATCTATTTATACCAATTCCTTCTTTTCTCATTTCGGAATCGATTAACAAAAAGTTTTCAAAATGGCTTCAATTACAACTATACTACATGATTATATAATATGAACAATTATTAAATCCAAATAACAGAAGTGTTTCAAGTGTAAACATGCTTTCCTTTTAACACAAAACACCTGCGTTCGATTTACGGCGAAGGTTTGGGAAACATAAAATGGATCTTAGTATTTTTCTAATTATTTAATTAATTAAAAAATTATCCATGAGGTTTGCAATACTATTGCAAATACAATAATATGTATTTGTAATTCCGCAACCACTAAATGTGCCGAATGCAACCACTAAATGTGTAAATGAGAACAAAATGTGCAAAGGAATGTATTTTAAAAAACTTCCGTAATATATTTCCATATGCTTCCTAGTGGAGTACGGTTCATGATGATGATGGTAAACCAGACTTGCAGTTATTACTTTCACTTCGGAATTCGGATAATATGCAGGTGTGAAACTGCAAGGTAGTAAACTCTGAACTGTGTGAAGTCCATGACGATAAAGAACCTACGTGTTATATAATGATCAACTTATGCTAGATTTAAATAAATTATTCATAAATAACAAAATTTCACCAGAAAAATACTAAAAAGAATATCGTTCCTTTTAGGAACAGTTTATAAATAAAAAGTTTATAATTGTATGCCACTTGTCGTGACCTAATTCATACACAAGTGCCTCGCTTTGTCCAACACGATGAAAATTTTTTTTAAAAGACGGTTTTACATTGTGGTATTTGATCTTTGTAATTAGGGTTTCTATGATGAAGATAATGTTTTCTGTCAGTGAAATTGAACGAAAATATAAACTAACTAAATTCCAAGGTACCGGTACAATGGTTTATAGAATTAATAATTATATCGAATTGAATCGATTCAATTCAAAAAATATATTTTTTTGTAACTTATTTGCATGAGAGTCTAACGCAGCAAGTTGATATTGTAAGAATGATGGTATATAGAATGGTGATAAAAACAAATAGCGAACGATTAGATGTTTAATATCAATCTATTTGGGACATACTACTGCCGCAAATTTGTAAGAAACTTTCATATTATATGTATCCCATGTACAAATACTTCGAATCAAGTTTCGATGAACGGAACTAATGTTAACTTAAAATCTTTTCGACATCTAAAGGTGGACTTAGCACATGATTCGAGTAATAAAGAAATTCTGAATCTGGGCAGCTGCGGCTTACGTAAAATTAGTAATGCATTTGACGCTGGAGTTAAAGCAACGAATTGATCTGTGGTTGAATTTGTATGATCTGATTCGCTTATAATTTATTTGCTTGCTTTAAATGCTCCTAATCGAAAAGCTGATGAAAAATATTAGATATTAAAAATATTTAAATATTCCTCATGAACTGGTTGAACAAGCCACTTTACTCTTACCTGGTTTTAAGAAATATGTTAATGAAGTTACTAAAACTAAAAATTTAGTTTCTGAAACACTTAAAGATGAACTACTGCATTAAAAGTTATCTGTTTTTATATTGTTTACTTATGAGATGCAACTATTTTGTACTCAGATTCAATCAAATAATCCTTTAGTTCCATTTCTTCATAAAAATAATTTAACAATTCATTTTATTTCAATTTTAAAAACAATATGTACGAGAATCATTCAATCTGATATTTTCGAGTCGAGTTTTTGTTATATTAACGATTAAAAGTGTTGACAAATCAATGAATAAATGTGCACTTTTATTAATTTTTCTATCAATTACAAAATACCGTAGTATAAACCTTTTCTGAAAAGATTAAAAACCGAGTCTGGATAACCTGAAAAAAACAGGGAATTTTTCCAACGTAATATTCTAGATACCCTATCTATTACACATTTTAAATTGGTTGTTTTCCATTTTTTTCAATTTTTTCCATTTTTTTAGCGAAAAATTTCCATTTTTTCCATTTTTTTCAATCTGACTTTAAAACGGGAGCCCTGTTGTAGGGAAATTCTGTTTCAGTATGTTGTAGGGATTTTTTTTTTTTTTTAAAGGCGTTCATGCTCCATGTAGGAGCGTTGCCAGGTTAATCAGCTTTGAATATTCACCACGGTCATTCGCAACAGCGACATAATTACCATGGCAGCCGATTTTTTTAAGGTCGTTTATTACGTCAGTCTCCCATTGTAGTCGTGGTCTACCACTCCCTGGGGTACTAACGTACATTTTTCTAATCATTCCAGACTGTGAATCGGCTCGTAGAACATGCCCAAACCAAGCAATCCTATTAGAACGGATACAACCTATTATATCAGGACCCTCAAGAAGGTCTCTGATCTCAAACTTATACCGGGTTCTATACTCTCCATCGTCTGTCTTAAGTGGACCGAAAATGTAGCCTAGGATCTTACGCTCAAATACAGATAAATGCGATTCGTCATTTTGTGTAAGGGTCCACGTTTGTGACCCATACATCACAACCGGTCTAATCAATGTCTTGTATAACTTGAGCTTGGTGTTAGTTGATACATACGGTGATCCAAGGAGAGGTTTAATTGAGTAGAAAGTTCGATTACCTGCAGCGATTCGAGCTTTTATATCTGTAAGTATGCTGTTGTTTGAGTCAAGCATTGATCCCAAAGATTTAAAAGATTCAACTCCCTCAATTCGTTCATCGCCGCACATCAAATCTTTCTTCTCAGCCTCTCTTGAAACATTCATATGTTTGGTTTTATTGTAGTTAATTTGCAGACCAATTTTCCTAGCACCACTCTCAAGCGACTTGAAAGTCTCACTCATAACAGCTTCACTTCTACCGAGGATGACAACATCATCAGCGTAAGCAATCATCTGTACTGAGTTTATTGACAAGATATTGTTATTAGTCGGTAGTTTCTTTTGACGGCACACATATTCCAAGGCTAAATTAAAAAGTATAGGAGAGATAGCATCACCTTGTCTTAAACCGGAGTCGACTTTGAAAAACTTTGATATTTCGTTCTCTACTCGTACACAGCATTGAGAGTTCTGTACTGTCATTTTGCATAGTGATACCAGTTTACCAGGAATTCCCATTGACACCAGAGCAGACCATAGAGTCTCTCGTTCGAGAGAGTCGTAGGCCTGCCTGAAATCAATGAAAAGTTGGTGCACAGGTATGTTGAACTCTCGACACTTTTCCAAAATCATCCTTATCGAGAAAAGTGCATCGGTGGTACCTCGGCCCCGCCGGAAACCACACTGATATTCTCCAAACAGTTGCTCAGCAAAAGGATTGATTTTGGATAGCAAAATGTAGGAAAAGATCTTATATGCTGTGCAGAGGAGGGCGATTCCTCTGTAGTTTGCACATTGTAGGCGATTACCTTTTTTATGGATTGGTATCAGCATAGCTGTGTTCCAGTCCTGTGGCATGGCTTCAGTCCTCCAGATCATTTGAACAAGTTCAAACAATCTTAAGGATAGAGTTTCGCCACCATGTACAATCATTTCGGATGTTATATCGTCGATACCAGGTGCTTTATTGCATTTTAATTTTGACAGCGCCGCATCGAATTCCTCTCTGGTGGGTTCTTCTACATGTACCTTTGACGCACGAATAAGCTTAGCTCGTCGCCCGACTTGTTGCTGGTCACTTAAGTTGAGAAGATTCTCAAAATAAGCGGCCCAAGTATCTAAAATATTTTTAAGGTCTACTTGTAGCTCCCCATTTTCATTTTGAATAGCAGTCGATCTAGTTTGAGGGCCCTTTTTTAAGGTTTTAACCTGTTGAAAGAAGTTACGCGATTGATGTTCCTTATTGAAGCTTTCAATCTCCTCACACTGTCTCTTCCACCATTCTCTCTTCGTTCGTCAACATAGCTTTGTAACGGCTTGTCTTGCCAGTTTATAATTCTCCTTCGTGGACCTGGTGTTGCGTCCTTGTAGACACTTCAGATAGCAATCTCTTTTGTATTGAATAGCATCAAGGCATGCTTGATCCATCCATGGCTTCTGGGAGTGGTTCTCTGGTCGTCCAAGTATTCCCTCTGCAGCGCTTAAAACAGCATCTTTGAGCAAATACCATGACTTATCGACGTCTCCATTAATGGTTTCTGATTTCGCCAATGTTTCGGCAATATGGATTTGATATCTCTCTTCTGTTTCAGCATTCTTTAATGTTGAGATGTTAAAACGTTTCCGTTGATTGAATTTTGGAATGCCTGGATTTGGGAAGTGGAACCTTATCGTTGCACATACAAGGAAGTGGTAACTTCCAATGTATGCACCTCTAAAGGATCGCACATCCAGAACGCTCGAAAAGAAACGTGTTGTTACTAGAACGTGATCAATTTGATTTCGAGTATTTCCATTCGGTGAGACCCAAGTCTGCTTATGAATCGATCGATGCGGAAAGAACGTACTGGCAATTCTCAAATTATTTGATAATGCAAACTCAGTCATTCTCTCACCATTATCATTCGAATTCAAATGCAGGCTGTTGGGACCCACCACATTTCCATAAGAGATATCTCTTCCAACCTGTCCATTAAAGTCACCAAGAACCATAATGAAGTCGCGTGTTGGTGTTTGTTTCATAACCTCTTCCAGTGCGATGTAGAAATTATCCTTCTCGTCGACGGTCTTAGCTTCAGTTGGTGCATGCACGGCAATAAGAGAAATATTGTTATATGTACCGCGTACACGTAGGTAGCAAATCCTCTCACTGACCGGGATGAATTTCATCACGGCTTCTTGTATGCGTGCACCAACAAGAAAGCCAGTTCCAAATTCTCTTCGAGAAGGATGACCACTACAGTATAGAGAGTGACTATCCAAATCTTGTTTTCCGATTATCGGCTGTCTAATTTCTTGTAGAGCAATAATATCCATCCTATACCTCTCAGCCTCTGTTTCTAGACTTATAAGAGCATCAGGAGCGCTCAGGCTGCGCACGTTCCACGTTCCGATTCGGTAGTCTGGTCCTTTTTCACGTCCAGGTAAAATTCTGTTGTTTTTTCCGGGTCTGTTTTTCTCTTTCTGATAACCAAATTTAACATATTAGTTTTTTTCCGTGGTTAGGGTGTTAACCTTAGGCCCAACCCAAATTGTCGTGAATGGGTCCGTTCTGCATATTAAGGTCACCAGAAACAACCTTTTTACACGTTTATATAGCGAGCCGCTTGATTCAAGACAGACGCCCGCTCCAAGCCGCCCCTGACATGGAGAACAGAGCGCCTGACATGGTTGTAGAGCGCCAATTCGCCGTGATGTAGCGTCATTGACTAAGCAGTTTTTACTCTGCTTGTCTCCAATACACCAACCTAATTCTGTCAGCATTACCCAGGCAGCACGGCGTGGACGTCGAATTTCAGATTTCGCTACCCAAATTCGTATTCCGAAATACAAAAGTTGTGTAGAATCTAAACAGTATTGTGAATATGGCAAGAACAATATTAGTGTCTGGGCTCACGCCGATTTCATATGATGATTACCACATATTTTATAGTTCGTGAGGCGCCTGTCCTTGACGAGTCCGAAAACTTTTGTTCTGCCATTTTTATCGATTCGGCCGCTTTTTCGATCCTGCCGATGCTCCGAAAAATGCCGATTGCCCGCGATCTCGTCAATTACCACAATTTTTTTTTTAACTATATGTGGTGCAAATTTGTTTTAAAACACGAGGATACGATTGTCCCACAAAAATGTTTCTGCTATAGTCGAGTCCAACAACTGACATTTTGGTATGTTTGGGTTGTGGGACTAGACAATAGCAGACAAATTTTTGTCGGACAAGGTTACCCTCGTGTTTTAAAACAAATTTCCAAAACACCATAGGAAAAAAAAAACAAACATTTACAAGATCCCGGGCAATTGGAATTTTTCGAACCCTGCCGAACGAAAAAGCGGCCGAATCGAGTAAAATGGTAGAATAAAAGTTTTCGGACTCATCAAGGACAGGCGCCTCACGAAGTATAAAATATGTGGTAATCATCAAATGAAACCGGCATGGGCTCAGGGACTATATAGTTACTGTCAAAATCAGAATTTTATTTTATATTTTTTGTGTTGACTTTTTTTATACAAATTTCATCGATTGGCGTAAAAATTAATTTATAATGCAAAAATAAGTCCTTATTAATAATAAATAATTATATTTTTATATATATCATTAAAACATATTTAGTTATTAAATATATTTTTATTTTATTTTGCATGTTTAATTTACTGTCAAAAAAGTTGCTAAAAACGATATCCTTGATTGTTTTATTTCGAATTTAATACCAAATATGTGTTATATTCTATTATAATTCTGTAACTAAGACACAAACCAATATGATATATAAATTTGGGTTATGGAATACCATTTTTCTTACAAAGTTGTTAAGCATTTTGGTAAAATTGACAATATTATCGGTTGCCAAATATGTGTTTGGGTATGGGGCCCCAGTGGTCCTATTTTCGAACACATAAATGTAATCACAATATTGTAAATTTACACAATACATATTATTGTGAAATTCGTATTTCGAAATACCGAAGTAATGTAAAATTCTACACAATATTGTGAATCTGACAAACACAATACACAACACAATAGTTATTGTCAAAATCACATTTTTTTTTGTTAATTTGTTAACTTTTTAAATACAATTTTTATCGATTGGCTTACAAATTAATTTATAATGGAGTTGGTGCTAAAACAAGTCTTTCATAATATTAGTTATTTATATTTTTATATTTATTCTATTATTTTCAATTATATTCCTTTTTTAATATATTTTTATTTTATTTTGCATATTCAAAGATTACAACAATTAGCTGTCAAAAAATTTGCTTAATCAACATCTTGATTGTTTTATTACAAAATATTCTTGCAATTTAGTACCAAAAATAATAAAAACTGTTATAATTTCGTAACTAAGACACAAATCTATACGATATACAAATTTATTATATTACCATGTTTACCCAAAGCATTTTGGTGTAATTGGTGTAATATGTATTATCGATTGACAAATATGTGTTCTGCAATAGGGCCACTGAACAAGCATAATAAATTACATTTTGGTTGAAAAATCTGTATGTAAAATGATTCGTTATTTTTTCATTTGAAAATTTATATCTGGTATGTGCAATTTTTGTTTTTTTTGAAATTTAATAAGTTTTTCATGACAATCATTGTCATGCCAATTTTGGAGTGTTTATTATTTCATTACGCACTAGTGTCTAATAAATATAATTATTACGTTACTGCACCTAGATGATTTTATTATAATAAATGAACAACATTAAATTACTTAAAACTGTACTCAAAATTGATAATTTCTAGTTTTATCGTAGTAATTTTTTAAAGTATAATCTTCTAAATCAAAGACTGGAAGAGATATTTCTTATTTATTTTAACTTGTTTAAAGGGGTTGAGAAAAGGATTCAATATAGTCATGCAACGATACGTAGATGACCTGACAGCATTATTATTTATTTAATGACTGGAGGACCAGTTATTTATATCATGACTGAAAACTGAACCGAGTTCGTACTTTGACGGTTGTATGGTCAATTTATATTTTGTTAATTGGGTCAATAAAAGTATTCAGGAAAATGTTATGAATGTTATCAACTCGTAGACTCAACCTATATTTTTCGTGACTGTGTTCTTAAGTCGCTTGAAGTTTGCACTGAGGTCCAATTCCCGAACACATAAATGTGAATTTTGACAATATTGTGAAGTTTGTATTGCATAACATTACACGGTAACGGTAACGATTTTACGAAAAACGAATTTCACAAAATGGTCTACATTGAATTTAGAACAAATTGTGAAATTTGGTTTTCGGAAAATCGTTACCGTTTATTGTTATGCAATACAAGCTTCACAATATTGTCCAAATTCACATTTATATGTTCAGGAAAAGGGCCCCTGGGTTTTTTAGTTAGTATGGCATTCATTTCGTAGTCTGCATTATCAATGTCTTCTTCTGCGACCGATATTTGACGATAAAAAGGCATTAGTTGAACTTTAGATGAAAGCGTAGAGGCTAAAATACAACATGTGGGTGCGAAGGATATCTACCTGATACGATTACCAAATATTCAGTAAAAATTGATTTCAAATTAATTTTGTTTTTAGTTTTACATAACATATCATATAGTAACACACTAACACATATCATGCTTCAAAAAATCTGCCAGTGAATTTCCTGCTTCTTTAATAAATATAAAATCTATTACTAGTAACTAGTAAATGCAACACAAATAAATGCTAATGATAGTGCTAGTCTATGTATGTTCATGGGAGAACGGATTTAGTTGTATTTGGTACTTCTACTATAATTTTACATTTATTTAAAAGAACTGTATTTATTTTTTTACTTACAACTCCATCAGACCAGTTTTGATCCATCAAGTTTCACTACGAAAAAAGGTTATAGATTATTTAAGTAATAAATGATTATCTGTACCTACTTCAGCGAATAAGTTAATTGTCAGAAACATGTAAAGTTTTCACTCTAAACTCCATTAATTTATTTTTCTTAGAATTCTGTATAAAAATAAAGCCTCTATAATTCAATCATAAATGTTCGTTTTATCATCGAAATTTATATTTTAATATTCCTTATACCTTCCCTACTCCCATTGCAAAAAAAAGTACTGAATTCTCTTATGATTGTCAACACAATTGTTCTGTCATATAAGTATGAAATAATGTTAAATTACATTGTTACAATTGATAATAAATAATATATAAATATGATTATATTATTTATATGGATTTATTCTAATCACGAATGAATGGAAGACATCGAATTTGCGTTTGAGTTCTTTTTCTTAGATTACAGGAATTTTTCTTAAATGTGATAAAGCTTTTATAATATGTTCATACGTATAAGACAATGCAATAATAATTTAAATTTATTGATTGATTTTTTATGGTGATAAGGTGAATGAATTAATAAGAAACGAAATAGTTTTATTTTTTGGCATATATGAAAATATGATTTATTGCTGATTGTTCGATGTGCGAACTATAAAATAAAGTAAAATTTATTTCAATTACGCGAACTTTAAATTTATTGCTTGAGCTAATAATACAAGTTTTAAATTATGTATTGACAGAAATATGAATATATTATGTCATTTTCGATTATTTGTTAAAGCTTTTATATATTTTTCTTCTGTTGTGGTGTCAATTAACATTTTGAATATGAACCGGAAGATGGTTTCTTCCGCTGGTTAGCAATTAATATTTTTGATAAATAAACAGTTTTAGGCAAACTTACGGTTAATCGGATTAAGGAAGTTCTTTGAGCCAACTAAATGTAATGTTTATCTGCTTATAGGGTTTTTTGTTCGTCTATTCAGCTCAGCTTGTCTAGAGTTCACCTTGTTGGGTTGTGCGGCCTTAAAAATGTGACGCACTGTCTATCTCAATGATGAAAGCCCACGCAATTAGATTTATATGGAGACTCGTTTCTTCGAGAAAGAAATAGCATGCTAAGATTTCACCTTAGCTAGTGATATTTCACTGCTATTGCCAATGGTATGTGATATCTCACGGTAACTTATATATCAATAACGAGGACTGGAGTAAAAACATTACAAATCAACAAAAACTGTCCCTTTATGCGACATGATAAAAGAGATTAATTTGGATGTCAACTGTATGACATTTGGTTACGGTAACGCCAACGTATTCTACATTTTCAATGGTTTTTTTTTTATTAATTAGTTAGACGTGTTTAGCACACTAAATATGAATTATTCATTAGTTAGATTTTTTGAATATCCGAAGATACCATGTCAACTATAAAGGAAGGAGATGGGGAAAATGGAAGGAATGGGGATATAGGGATAACTATACTAATTTTTTTAAATGATGATGGACATTTTCTTTAAATGCCTGAGGGGAAAATTCATCGGGAAATACAGAGGAAGGCATTGAGTTCCACAATTTGGCCACTCTATTAAAATAGTCGTTCTGGAAGGACACAGTTTTACAACGAGGTATTTGTACAACAAATGGATGGGATAACTCGGCAGCTCTTGTTTGTCGATTATGCTGCGCACACGACGGAAGGATATTTTGAATTTCCTAAGAGGAGAACTCGCTAAAGTTATATTTATAGTAGATTGACAATTCAGCCACATTTCTTATGTGCTGGAGTGAATCAAGCTGGTCCGTTAGTTCAGTATTACCAATTAACCGTATTTCTTTTCTCTGTACAGAGTCTAGACATTTTATTGTTGACTGACAAGCACCTCCCCAAACATGACAGCAGTACTCCATACATGGACGAATAAAGGACTTGAAGATTAGCATAATTTGCTCGGGATTAAAATACTTTTTACATCGACTCAAGAATCCTAATTTTTGCATTGCAGATTTACACACATGTTTATTCCATTTTAGGTTATTTTGAATATCCACTCCAAGAAGTCTAACTGATTCAACCTCACGCAATTCCTCATGGTTTATTTTAATAGGAAAATTTTTATGTCGCTCTGTTCGTGAAAGACGGCATAATTTGGTTTTAGTTGGATTAAATGAAACAAGATTACGATCACCCCATTCCATTATACGATCCAGATCTTTGTTGATAGAATCAATTAGCAGCTTTCTATCAGTGGTAACTGCAGTATGAGATCGAATTGCAATGTGCTGCCATCAGCAAAACTATGGATTGGGTGCACTGTGGAAATAAGTAAGTCATTAATGTATAGAAGAAACAAGGTTGGTGAGAGTGCAGAACCTTGGGGAACCCCAATTGGTTGTGAAAATATTGGATGTGATACCATCTAAATTAACATGAAATTGGCGACCTGTAAGAAAACTATGAATCCATGAGACAGTAAGATGGTCTATGCCATAAGATTTTAATTTAGCTAATAGATTGTTGTGCCACACTTTATCAAATGCTTTAGAAATGTCAAGTGAAATACTGAATGTTTAACCATGGTTGTTCTAGCGATTTGTTTTTACTTTGTAGTCGCCAGTGAAGTATTCAAATTTCTGAGAAATCTGAACTTGTTGTTTAATATTTAATCTTATCGACTGGTTGAAGTGGTGTTGAAGCATATTGCAAGCTACTAGGTCATTCAATAAGTCCGTAGGATGACACATAGATGGCGTTACTAGAATTTTTTCCATATGATTTTTATTTAGTACTAACCTTCAAACGATACGTATATAAATTTGACAGCAATCATTTTGTGTAAAGCAACTTTTGTTTTTGAAAAAAAAAATAGAAAAAAGTGAATTTCGAATTTTAATAAAGCATCGCTTTTTGATGAAAAAAAATACAGTGGAAACCAAACAATGGCTTGATAAACATTATCCAAACTCTGCTCCATCGAGACAAATGGTAGAGAAGTGGATGGCTGAATTTAAATGTGGTCGTACCAGCACAAAAGATGCAGAGCGCAGTGGACGCCCAAATGAGGCTGTTATTCCAGAAAACATAAAAAAATTCCACAAATTGGTTATGAACGATCGCAAATTGAAGGTGCACGAAATAGCTGACATTGTAAAGGTAGCAGATGGTAGTGTTTTTACCATTTTACATGAACATTTGGGTATGCGAAAGCTCTGTGCAAATTGGGTGCCGCGTGAGTTCCCAGTCGACCAAAAACAACAACGAATCGATGCTTCGGAGGAGTCTTTGGCACTGTTAAACCGCAATAAAAGGGAATTCTATCGTAGATATGTGACAATGGATGAGACATGGCTTCACAATTACACACCAGAATCCAAAAGACAGTCAGCTGAGTGGACAGCAGTCGACGAACCGAATCCAAAGCGAGAAAAGACGCAAAAGTCGGCCGGTAAGGTGATGGCGTCTGTATTTTGGGATACGAACGGAATAATATTCATCGACTATCTCCAAAAAGGAACCACCATCAACAGCGAGTATTACTGTGAACTTTTGGATCGATTGAAGGCTGAAATCGCAAAGAAACGGCCACATTTGCAAAAGAAAAAAGTGTTGTTTCACCAAGATAATGCACCGTGTCACAGATCGATGAAAACGATGGCAAAATTGAATGAATTGGGCTTTGAATTGCTTACCCACCCACCATATTCTCCAGATTTAGCCCCCAGCGACTTTTTCCTGTTTTCAGATCTCAAGAGAATGCTTGCTGGAAAGAAATTTAAGTCCAATGATGAAGTAATCGCTGAAACTGAGGCCTATTTTGACGAGAAAGAGAAATCGTACTATAAAAGTGGTATAGAAAAGTTGGAAAATCGCTATACTCGTTGTATCGCCCTCGAAGGCAACTATGTTGAATAAAAAAATCGAGTTTTGTCAAAATGTTGTTTTTTTCTTACTTATCCTACGGACTTATTGAACGACCTGTTATGTATAACCAAAAAAATAAAATTAATCTAACGAAATCAAAAATATCTTTATATTTCAATACCTTCAATTAAAGTAATAATTTTTATTAAATTCAATGAACCCATTTTATAGATTTTATTTATACCTTAATTTTGCATTTATATTTGAAATTGTAATTCATAATCAATACATCCGGCATCATAATATTTAAAGTTTTTATAATCATTTTAGTTTTTTTTAATTAACATTCAAATCATTTAATTGTAAAGAAGAAACGCAGAAATTTTAATCAATAAAATAATAGATATTAGTGCAAGAACGAAAAGCTAAGGTTTTCGGATGTATGTTGAGTTTGCAAATTGAGGCGCTAGAGATTTACACCCACATTAAGTCCAAAATAGCTTATGTCCGTGCATCATGTACTATTTTTTATTCGCCGCAAGCAAAATACTTCAAAAAAATTGTATAATCTAAATCAAAATTAAAAATTTGCTTAAATTTAAAAATAAAAATATGTTTAACTAGTAATCATTGACCAAAATATTTATTATTTTTTCAAACAAATTGTATAACTATGACAACAAAAAATAACAAATATTTTGATTGGATTGTGAAGTTTTGAATTGAAAGACCAATATTTCATATTGTAAAAAAAGTAAGAAAAAAACTTAACTTAAATGAACGTATGATTGTAGAAAGAGATGAGTTATATTATCCATATTTTTGTTTAAAATTTGTTTGTTAGATCTCTTCACCCACTGAAAACTAATCCTTTTATTCAAATGAATCAACTTTGTGGAAATGTGCAACAGTTTCACGACCAATGCTTATTATAATATCACGAATCACGACTGAGATGTATCTGGTTCTGGTTCACTAAATTGTATCCTTTCCGATACAAAGCTGAAACTGAATTTTTGTATTTATATATAATGTCGTTTTATACATCGATTCGATTTTAAGCGGTTTCCACCCATCTCCGTCGTTGTGATTAGTTTTTATCATTCTAAACAGAATAAATCAATACACATAATAGAAATTCAGCCGTGTACAAAGAAAATAAAAATGAAAGCGACATAGAAAAATTATTCAAATAAGCAGTCTCATATTATCATATCAAAAAATAAGATCCTTCAAAAATTAACCAATTATTAATATTGCGACGCACTTGCGCAGAATAAAGTTACTTTATTTTAGTTTTAGTTTAAACAAGATATGTAACCAATGCGCATTGGTACAAAAGAAAAGAAAAAAAAAACAATTTAAAATATTTAGTTATACAGTGGAATGTTGTATACGGTGAGATATTAGCTATGAAGGGAATCCCAAATGTTTCGATAGTAAAAAATGAATGTATGATTATTGTGAGGACTGTCTGTTTTAGATTTTAAAAGAAAATGTCTTCAGATGCCTTGAATTAATAGATTTTCTTGGTCGTTACAATTTTACAGCGGGCGTAAGGTGACGCCATCTCATTTTTCATGGCGGCTGTAAAGTAACTTTACATTTTGAATGGAGAATATGAGTTTGCTCAAAACACAATGATAGTATAGTAATCAAGATAATCAGATACTGAGAAAAAAATAACAAAAATTGCATACAATTTTTCAGTTGTTTCAGTCAAATCTAACGCGGCTAATATAACGAAAAATTATTAATTACATATAACGAAATTAATTAATTAATATAACGAATAATTAATTAATATAACGAAAAATTATATGCAATTCTAAGTCTGATCGTGAATACATTGTCAAACTAGTACAAAATACAACATTCTACATATAGTAAGTATTATGCAACTAGTGTTAAATAGTTTTCCACACTCGGATAATTGATCTTATTACATACTAAATAAATTATTAAGTTTCATAGAATTTTATATTATGACATATATACAAAATAAAAGCTAAACCCCCAGTATGATATTCTCGTCTGAAAAACAGGTCAAGTTGGACAAATCATGCATTACATATTTATAAATTTCTAGTGAAAAAAATATATATTCAAACGACGATATATGATTCATATTTTACAATTTTTTTAAAATAAAATTTATATAATAAAAATTAAAAGTAATTCAAAAAGAAATGGAACGTCTCTTTTGTATTTCTAAGAAAATTTGATTATTGAATGCATAAAATTTATTAACGGAAGTAGTATGAATATGAGATATTGAAATTACTGTTCTCGATTTTTGTCGATGTTGCTGATTTTAATGTGAAAACAGACGGAAAATAAATGAACTGAGCTTGAAATCTAGGTTACGACAAACATGCTTGCTACATAAAGAATAATTATAAATCTTGCAGTAACAAAACATTTGTGATCCCGTGGGTGATAAAGGAACGGAATTTGCTTAATAAAATACACCTTTACCTCGGCTTGCATTGTTCCATTTTTTGTAATTTGTGTTAGCTTTTGATTAACTTTTATAAGATAAGTATTAGGGAAAGTGAAAATCAAAATTGTTTATTCGTACAACAACATCTCATGGTCGAACTGATGGTTGTCACGTCAATACACCTCTTCGTTGGTGTTTTCTCTCTCAGTAAATATATAGCTTGAGTATCTGTTAATTTTTCTTACTGCTACTCGTCAGTCATGTCGCTACTCGACAGTCACTAGTAGCGTTCCCTATAATGACAAAATTAGTGATCTTTGCGACTGACACTGAACCCACCCATCCATTTTCGATCGAATTCATAAAATTTCATAACAAATACTTCGGTTTTTTAAGATATTTTTAAATGTGTTTAGTTTGAGAACAAGGTGGTCTAAATAATTTATGGAAATACAAATATAGGGTAACTTTGAAATCAAATTGCAAGTGCAAGTTGCACTTCCCATATATCAACGTTTTCATGTGCGTTGGAAAGATAATTGACTGGCATATGGAAATGAAATACACAATTAAATTTTTGCTTACACTGTCAAAAATATTAAGAAATAAAATTTCTAAATACAGCGCTGATGCCATAGGTTAAACAAATTTTACCCTAAAACATGCCAAAATTTAAAGAAAGCATTTTTTTGTTATGTTCTAATTGAGAAGAAAAAATTTCTGCTATGAAAGAAAATGATTGAAACAAATTTATTTTACTTGTTTACTATTTTTTTTTGTGCAATTCAGTACATTGCATCCCATTCTATACAATCAACTAAATTCAACTAAAAAATAAGAGAATTTAACTTAAAATTTTATTTTTGAGAACAAAAAATAGAAAAGCAATTGTCATTGTAATTTGAAACATAATTTTAATACAATCAAAACAGTTTGATTAATACATTCATAAAGTATCGAATAATGATAAAAAATTTTTTGGGAAAATTTTCATAATGCAATAGGTTAAGTTCATTGTTCAATAGTTTACAAACCAATACAATAATGCATACGATTATTATGAACAAAGCATCCAAATAAAGTTGCTATGAATTGTTGGAAGAGAATAAACACTCCAGTCCGCATGGAGGTACCAGTTTTGTTGATTTGTAATTTTTGAACTAAGAGTGTGACAACCACGCGTACTACAGTTCACGCTTCTGACATACGAGTTAACGTGAAATGGAGATTCCTTGATGATGGCACTCTCTTGCTTGCACGAACAAAAGAGTCTTCATATAACTCTATATCTGAGCCTTAATCAGTGAAGAAGATATTGCGTCACGATCAAGGAATATGCCACTGACTGGATTATTGGCAACCTAATTTTAGTCTTGTTCGTGTAAATTTTTCTAAAAATTTGCCTTTTACCCTTATATGATATATTTTCTTTCTCTATCCTATCATTAAATGAAATATGCCATTTTTGAATTCTTAAAAAAAAAAACAAAAAAAATTGGCGTCCATCAACACCTTAGAACGTATGTTTTATGGGACCTTGGTCTACAAGGTTTTTATAACACATTGCATTGCACACTTTTGCATTAGCGCAAAAACTTTTTGCACTTGTAAGGTATTTTTTGCACTAGAAAATTAAACTTTTGGCATAGTGCAAAAATAGTCACTTTTTGCACGATCGTAGAAAGTTATTTTTTTTCGATAAACTATAGTGGTAGTAGTCAATTAGCAATTTGATTTCAAAGTAATGTCGAGTTTGAATTTTCAAAAATTTTTTGAAACAAAAACAAATGTTTCCACAGTTTACATAATCAGTGTCGTCATACAGTCATTTTCCAATTTATAAATATCTTGCGACAAATAAAGAAAAAATAGACATACTTGTTCAACATGGTAATCGATTTCTTTTTCCTTCCTTACCAAAGTCTCCCTAGTAAACAATACAAAAAAATAAAATGGCAAAAGGAAAAACCATAATTTTAAATTTTTGGCAAATATTCAATTTTAAATTTGTTTGAAAATTTTTCTCTGATTCATCGGATTCGTGACACATCAAAACTCAAAACTTTCCTAAATCCTATTCTCATATTAAAAATAAATAATGTTAAATTTAAAATAAATAATATTAAACTGGATTTTAACGATTAAATTATATAATAAGCTTATATTACATCATTCCAAACATTAAAGTCAACACAACCATCAAACAATAATTTTAAAGACTTCTTTATTTTAAACAAGTAAGATTCAGGTAAACTCGCAATAAACGAAAAGAGGTAGTTCTTCGGTATTTACACAATCTGAATCAGCAAAAGTACAAAAAACAATTAAACAATAATTATTTATAATAGCAAGAACAAAAAAAAAACGAAACATTAAAGATACTTGCTAAAACATACAGTGGATTAAAAAAGGATAATATTTTTCTAACTATATTATCGAACATTTACTAAATAAACTTATTTAATCGACTGTATAAAAAATAAAATATGTTTCTTTAGTGTTAATTGTGTATTATTATTATAATATATAAAATGATATCATTTAAGAAATTTTGCTTAGTAATAATCAGAAGAATCTTAAATTTCTCTGTGTTTTGTTTTAATTTTTAGTTAATTATGATATAATTACCTTCCATTAACTTTATGGGATTTTTATTTTGTATAAATAATAATAATATTAAATATTATAATAATAATAATATGTTTTTTGTTTGTTGGCATATTAAATTATTTTCTTTTGAAAAGTGAACGTTTAAAAATCGTTTTGTTATTTTTCCCCTTTCTCTCTGGCGTTTATATCTCATGAAGGGATTTTGCCGTCTGTGCAATCAGGATACCAAAATGTGTCGTGGATAATACAATCAAATACTTGTTCGAAATCAACGTAGAGTTGGTGAATACTGATGTTGTACTCGTAACAGTTTTTCAGGATCATCCTTAAGGTGAAACATTCATCTGTGACCAGTTGGAACATAAACCACACTGATAGTCACCGATGATAGATTCGGCAAACGAAATGAGTCGATCAAGTGCAAAGTTAGCAAGTATTTTAGATGCAGTATTAAGCTGCGCGATGTCACGATAATTCGCATAGTTTATTGACGATCACCTTTCTTATGTAATTGAACAGAGCTGTTTTCAAAAGGTAGTTCTTCTTGTCCCACATTGCAAGAATCAGGTCGTATATACGTGAGACAAGAGCTACTCCTCCATTTTTAATCAGTTGTGCGGAAATTCCATCGACGCCTGGTGATATGACATTTTTCAGTTAGTTGATGGTGATTTCCTCTTCTTCTAATGTTGGGTAAGAGACAAAAACCTCTTACCTTGACGAAGCAATTTCTCAAATAGGATGAACTTCATTCGCAGTGGGTCTTGAAAGTGGTATCGTCATACTGCCAACACAACATGTTAGAGTAAGAGCCCGCGACGCCCAGACCTTCGTTATTTTATAAAAGCTGAAAGTTTCTCTGCGCATACTCCCTACTCAAGTAGGAACGATTAGCGACATATGAAGTTTGGATCATGGTGGCTTTGGCAGGGAGCAAGTTCCAAAGGGGCCTCCAAAGTTTCGTGAAAGTATAAAAGCTAATTTTTTTATATATTCTTCGGGATAGTATTAGAAGTCACGTCACCCATTGCCAGACACTTACTATCGTGGAAACCCCCTGCCAGACACCCTTAAATTTTAAAGTTTAAGGGTGTCTGGCAGGGGGTTTCCACGATAGTAAGTGCCTGGCAATGGGTGACGTGACTTCTAATCCTATCCCGAAGAATATATAAAAAAATTAGCTTTTATACTTTCACGAAGCTTTGCAGGCCCCTTTGGAACCTGCTCCCTGCCAAAGCCACTATGATCCAAACTTTATATGTCGCTAATCGTTTCTACCTGAGTAGGGAGTATACGCAGAGAAACTGTCAGGTTTTATAAAATAACGAAGGTCTGGCCGTCGCGGGCTCTTAGTCTATGTTTCTTTGTTGTAAGTTCGATTCTAAGGGCTGTGGACTTGGGTGGAAATCTTTTGTCAGATGCAGAGCATTTGCTCTTTTTCGAATTTCTATTGGATCCATGTTTGTTGATGTTTTCAATACAACTCTTCATGTATTCGCGTTTCTGTTTCCTTAAGAGTTTTGTTGAGACTTTTGTGTTCCTTGTTAACCATTGTTCTCGCAGTTTTGTTTGTTTTCAACGCTTTGACGGCAATGGTCGTCAAACCATTCGTTGCGTACATTTGGTCGCCTTTTTCGATTATAGTTTGGGCTGCGAATAAAAAAGAGATTCTCTGGAGAAATGTCATGGTATTGTATGTTAGATTTCGCTATTTTTTATGCTATTTCCACGTTGGTTTAAAGTTTCTCTTGTGAAGATAGAAAGTGCGCTACAAATAACTTAATCGTACGTCACAGTCAGCTCAGCTGGGCGGAAGTCTTTATTATTCCTGGCTTAATACAAGCTGTATGGACCGATATGCGTTTTAATTTTTGCACTTCTACCAATTTCGAGTAAAATAATATACAAAAAAATACATCACTGTCGTTGACACATTTTATGTAGACTAACTGACATTTTCCAACTGCTACAATAAGTTCGAGATGGGAGGAGCTAGATCATGTTAAAAAATCTTAATTTCGAGTAATATTATATAAGAAAAAATACTCTTTTGTCAAAAAACAAAATTTCATGTTCAACTGTTACAATGGTTGTCTAAAATAGTTGAATAAAGTTTTGGTCCATAATTTTACAAGAGGGTGTATGCGGGCAAAATCTTTTTCATAATATCTGCTTTGAATTCAGTATAGGTGCATGAATATCGACAATCTTAACATTGAATTTGCGTGCGGATTCTTAGTGTGAATACCCGCATATTAGTTGGACAGAAGTCGATGACATCACCGGAAGATGTATGATGAAAAAATGAACTCCATATTCTCCGTCCGTTTTGATGATCGCAATAGAAAAGAGTGAATCTCTTCGATGTTTCATGGGTTCCACTTCTTAGCTTATTGTTGCTTAGATGAAATTATTAGCAGATTGAAGGAGTTGGAATTATTTTGTGTTTTACGTCAGCGTGATGTAAACTTGTTGAAAGTATTAGCTCCATTTTCTTTCTTCGTGTGTAGAACTACCCATATAGTGTTATTTTTGTTTTAATTCGTTTTTCGGAAATCCTTTTTTTTTCAAAACGACATAAATTTTTTTTCCTAACGTAGTATTGTTTTGTTTTATATTATTAAACAAAAATGGAAGCACTCCTTTTGCAAAGAGTAAGGTTGAAGTGCTTTTACTCAGTTCTTTTACCGCCAGTCCTGTCGGCTTTAATATTTCTATTAAATCTACCAAAACATTAAGGTTGCTTTCAATATAAAAATCTTCACGCCCGATTTCTTCCACTGCGCTTATTATATGAAATCTTTTAGTTGTACTATGTTGGACTAACCTCTCCATCATAGGAATAAGTGAGTTCCATCTTGCAGTTTTGCAGTCCAATATTAGTTTAACTTTTTTCCAGCTTGTTTTCAACATACCGGGGCAATAGATCATTTCTTACTGGAGATTGTCTGAAAAATTTCACAGTCTTTCGAAATGTTTGAAGTATTTCGTTAATATTTACATCGTCTAAATTGTACCTAATATTATCAATCCCATTGTCAATATTTATGTTATGGGCGCCAGCAAAAGAATTCATCTGATTTTCAACTTCTTCATCAGTGTTCTCAGAATCTGTGTTTTCATCGGCTACAGTATTTTTGCTGTAATGTGCTAAAATGTGTCTAAAACAGCCAAATGAATTGTATGGTTCATGCAAAATTTTCCAATTTGTTCAATTGAGCGTATTTTTTCATAACGCTGGTTCCATCTTGTATTGATGACAAAATACACCTATCCCCCGTTTTACACGGTAGATACGTTCCTGATAAAAACGTGTTAATCGAAAATATAAATTTTGTATGGAAAACCGTGTTAAACGAAAAACGTGGGTTTTTGGTCATTTCTTGCAACAAACAGATTCGGTAAAACATAAAAGTACCAGTTTTATAATAGTTAAATTCATTTTCAAAACGAAACATGTAACATAACCAATAAGAAATTTACAGAAAAATAAAAAGTAATTATACATGCACATACTAGCATTTTGACCTAAATCAAACCTAACTTAACTTGATTCAGTTCGGTGCGACTTGTAAGTTAAATTTGTCATTAATAATTGTGCTTGCTTTTTAGCTAAATCTTGCAAACATCTTCATATTGACTTAAAAATTCGTTGACAGTTCGCAGAAATCGGAGAGCTAGTTCAATATTCGGATCATGTTGTTGAAAGTAGTTGCATTATTTATTATCTTCTGGTATAATGATTGCAATAAAGAAGTTTTAATTTTGGGTAGAAATACAATTTATCCATTTGTAAGCTGCAAATTTTGAGGGTGACATGGAGCATTGTCCAGTAAAAGAAGAACCTTAAGTATTATTTTGATTAAATACTATATTACTTGTGGTACGCAAGAGTTATGAGACAAATCAATGAACAATGTGGCTTTAACCCAAGCTTTTGTATTGGCATTCCAATAAATGGAAAGAGTTGTTTATTCCTTTTTACTTGAATGCTTTGCCACCTAAGCCTAATCGCTCTTTAGTATTGAAAACCTGATCAGCAGCCAAATTCTGTAATTGTGAAGCGGTGAAGTGATAAGTTTTTGAATGAACAGAAACGATGGAATTTTTAACGCTTCACCGCTTCACAGTTACAGAATTTGGCTACAGGACAGTAAGATGTACCGCAATTAATTTCAGTCAATTTTAGTGGGTACATACTGTTGTGCGCTTTTCAATTTTAAATTTTTGCAAAAAATGCCCGTGTTTAAATATTTCGAACCAACCATGACTTGCAATAAAACTACAAAGCCATATCATTAATTTATTTTCCATTGTTTTTATTTTTTTTAAATAAAATGTGTTGTGTAGTAGGAATTACAATATGTGTCAAAACAACAAATAAAAACTTTTAACATCACGGTCACCGCAACAACATGCGTTCAACGATGTTGATGGACGCTAATTTTTATTGTTTGTGTTCTTTAAATTTTTTTGAGTTGATAACTAAACAATAAATCCAATCATTTAATAAAATATGACAGACCCATTATTTCATTATAGGATAGAATAAGATCTCACTGCTATTGCCAGTGTTGTATGTTATCTCACGTTAACTCGTATGTCAACAGATAGAATTATTTACTTACAAATTAACTATGATCATTGATACACCTACGCATTTTGTATCTAGCTAATAACGATCTATTGCTTAAAATCAACTGATTTGCATAGAGAATCTCTTACATCCCTTTGCTGATATACATCACATGTTATTTCAAAATTTTGCTTTGAACACTCGCAGGCGGTTTTTGTTACAAGTTTCTTGCTTTCTTGTTTTAATTAAAACCTGTATGTATATGATCATAAGTGGTATACTGGTATACCAGAAGGTTTAACTAAAATAAAGTAGATATAAGTGCGTGTACTACCAAAATTTGTCTCTTTTTTTAATTTTTTTTTTTTTGGAAATTTTGATTTCAAAAACCGTGTAAAGTCGAAAACGTGTTAAACGAGTGCCGTGTAAAGCGGGGGATAGGTGTATGATGAAATTTTATCACATGAACCCTGTATGGAAATAAAGCCCAATTTATAACTCTTCCTTTTGGAGAATGTAATGTTACATTTAAATATCTTTTGCGATTGCAACTAGTCCATTCATCTATTATTATTGAGAAACGCGTTCCAGATTGTGTCCTTTTTAAAATCTTATTTTTAAATTCCGATTTTTTTTATTAGCAAAATCAACGATTAATTTTTGTATGGTTTTCTCGCTCCTAGGCATTTCATAACCACGTTTTGTAATAAATCCTCGTATAGCACTTGAATGTGTCATAGCATGAATCGAAAACACGTCATATGCCGCACATTTGGCCAATAATTCTCCTATACATTCCTTTTTGATAAACGTATTGTTATTGTTTTGTTTTGATTTCATTCAAAAAGAGAAAAATAGTACTTTTTCGTCGTCTTTTTTATTTAATTTTATAACAGCTATTGCATAATTGAACAAAACATTCATACAATAGGCCAGTAATAATAGGAGAAAAAATTAGAAAAAAAAAAATAATTCGTTTCAGCAAACTGACAGCGGGATATTGTAGAACACGATATTTTAAAAGAGGGAAACATAAATCGAACCGACTGCTGCTATCCGGCGGGGAATGGGGAGGGTTTTTAGGGGTTGAAAACAGCTTTTCGTGATTTCTGGCTAAACCGTGCATCCTATCATAAAGAGTTATGCCTAAAAGTTGTAGGGAATAAAAAGATCTACAACTTTTGCACGGATCATTTTTACCCTAACCTCAAAATTTTTCGAAAAAATGCAAAAAACCGATTTTTTTCTTTTTTTCTTTGACAAAAAAAATTTTTTGAAGCTCAAACGTTGGCAAAAGATACCTCTATTTATTTCAAAAAGGCAGTATTTTTTTCGGAGGGAAATATTTAGACGTTGTTGTTAAATTTAATTTAAAAAAAAAACCAAATTTTTAACTGCGATTCCTCTTAAAACTACGCCTCCTACAGAGTTTTGTTTTGGCTCACTTACTCGTTGTTACGTCTACTTTTGATAAGTGGTACAAAAAAGGTATACTGCTAAGGAAAAAATGGCGGGACAATGAAAAAAACCGAAAAAATCGCTTTTTTCGTGGTAACTTTCATATTTATGTTGAATAATCGTTATTAATTAATAAAATCATTTAAATTTTTTATGGATACGTAAACGAGGATCATTTGGAAAAAATTTATGAATAATTATATACTTTCGTTACTTTTAGTTTATTTAAGTAACAAAAATGTAAGTTTTATTCTTCAAACATGGCGATCTCAAAAAGTACCTTTTTGTTTTCTTTCATGTTTTTTATATTGTACATATATGTTATTTAGTATTTACTCAAAACATATTAAACCTGCAGACAATCGTTATTTTTTGAGAAAGACATTTGAATATATTATTAGTTTGATTTTTTTTGTACTTTGTGCCATACACTAAAACCAAGTTTACTGATTCTATGAAACTTTTTTTGGTTTTAAAAGGTACTAAATGAGACTTAAAGAAGGTACTAAATAAGGCTTTTATGGGGTTTTCTGAAGGTTAATTAATCTTTTACTCAAAACATACTCAAATTACAGACAGACGTTGTGTTCGACGATCAAACCCCATTCGAATATTTGCTATGCCAGTTGCAGATTTTGCTGAAATTTATCAAATAGATAGTGAATTTTCTTTTCAATTACATAAAAAATTCATATTAAATTAAAACATATCATATATTAATTATCATATATTATAAACTAAAATAAGTATTAAATATTTTAGAAAAATGAATATTCTGCCAATCCGATGTACCTTTGAAATCAAATTGCTCAAAAACGACTTTAGCAATTTTATCAAACTTTTTTTTGTTTAATAGGTGATTAGTTAATCGTTTGAAAAAAAACTAATTAATTGTTTTTCTAATTAATTTTAAAATAAAATATTAAAAAAACTTTTTTAAATATGGCGCTTGGATTGAAGATCAATTGGAATTTAATTTATTTTTTTTTGTAAAAACAGTTCTATCCTTACACTAAAATATTCCAAATTAACAAAGAGGCTATGATTCGTGTTCTTGATATAATTAATTTTAAAGATTTTTAGTACGACTAAAGTTCTAATCGTTGATTATTTCTTCGAACAATTTTTATCAAGTTCGAAAACGAAAGCACATAATTTTCAAAGCAAATGCATTTCCGAATGATCGTCGTTTACGTAATCATAAAAAAATTAAAATGATTTTATTAATTAATAACAATTATTCAACCTTAAATATGAAAGTTACCACGAAAAAAGCGATTTTTTCGGTTTCTTCCATTTTCTTGCCATTTTTTCCTTAGCAGTACATATACCTTTTTTTACCATTTATCAAAAGGAGACGTAACAACGAGTAAGTGAGCCAAAACAGAACTCTGTAGGAGGCGTAGTTTTAACAGGAATCGCAGTTAAAAATTTGTTTAACAAAAAAATTAAATTTAACAACAACGTCTAAATATTTCCCTCGAAAAAATTACTGCCTTTTGCAACGTTTGAGCTTCAAAAATTTTTTTTTGTCAAAGAAAAAAAGAAAAAAATCGGGTTTTTGCATTTTTTCGAAAAATTTTGAGGTTAGGGTAAAAATGATCCGTGCAAAAGTTGTAGATTTTTTTATTCCCTACAACTTTTAGATATAACTCTTTATGATAGGATGCACAGTTTAGCCAGAAATCACGAAAAACTGTTTTCAACCCTTAAAAACCCACCCCATTCCCCTTCGGATAGCATCTGTCGGTTCGATTTATGTTTCCCTCTTTTAAAATATCGTGTTCTACAATATCCCGCTGTCAGTTTGCTGTAACGAATTTTTTTGTTGTTCAAATACTATTTTTACTGGCCTACAAATAAATAATCTATTTTTATTTTTAAAACGAAGAAAAGCTTCAAATTTAAAATAAAAATTAAGTGTGTGAGCTTTTGAAACAAAATGTTTTTATCGATATAGGAATAAGAACTATATTTTTTTAAAATTTTCTATAATTTTTAAAAACTGTTGTCGATAAACAATAAATTATTGTAAGACAATATACTATTTAGTTCTGTATGAAAAACAGGAAAGTTATTGTTGCGTTTAGAAAAGACATATTTTTCCTCATGCGGTGTGATGATTTGAAATGCACCGAGGACGGAAAACTCTGTTTTCTAACGAGTTGCATACAAAAATTTGTTCGCACCCTTCATTGGAATTATAATTAAAACAGTTTCTTAAAGTGAAATTTGATTAATCTGAAACTAAAAGTTGAAAATCAAGTATTTATCGCTGAAAATTAAGAAAAACGCTTAACTTGCTTAAGTTAAAAAACGCTTAAGTTATGGAAACGAAATAAATATTTTAAGTATAACGAAAATAGCCATAAAAAGTACAAAAATTTCCTACCCCAGAAATTACAACATAAAATTGTAAATTGTTTCGAAAATACTGGAGAAAAAGTTCAAATCGTTGATGAAAATGTTATGTTCGAATACTTTTTTGAGAAGATTATACCTAAGAATTTAATATAAACAACCAAAATAAAGTTATAACGGGTAAATCCGCAGGCGAAGATAATAATAAATAAAGTCTTCCACATTATGGGTAACGTATTCGATGTTAACAATTATACTAAAAGTTACGAATATTTCTCTGCAGAAATGAGATCCATTTCTATACGAGTTTTAATTAATGTATCAATATTCTATTGCATCCAAATTTACTTTCTAGAATAATAAAAAAACTTTCGATGTTTACAGAAAAACCTGGTTTTCACGATTCGGTTTTTGTCGGTTTTGTAAAAATTAACAAAAAAACGGTAACCGGTTTTGGGTTTATCCGGTTTACAAGCCCTAATAAATAATGACATAAACTGAAATGAATTGAACTACATATTAACTATAAATCTATTCATAAATTGAAACGTAACATTATTTTTTAAATTTCAAACGGATAATGTAGGAAGTTGTAAAATTTGAATAAAGATCGACAAAATCGATAAAAACAATATTTAAGCAAAAAACGTGATTTCCGATTTTCTAACGTTGATTATGAATACGAAACATTGAATATGGTAACACGTTACATTTTTAATCTATCTAATAATTTCATAACCGCGTTATATAACAATTATTGTTTCCGCACAAGCTATGTTAATCTACTACAATATATTATATCTTCGAATTCTAAACTATGTTTGATTAGTGCATTTTTATTCACAGCCAGTTTATAAAATTAAATATCAGACACATAAAAGGTAAATAAAAAATAAAATGCTTAATCAATTAGAAAATATTCGGTGATTTACATCACGTATATTTAAATTGTAGAGAAGATCTTAGACGGTTCAATTTAGTCAGATCAGACTTACACGTTTGACGAACGCGCTTCGTCTGGATCCTCCTTGTAGTGTCCATTGGAACTAATATACACTTGGCGGTCGTCAGATATCCTAGTTACTAAACTTCCGGCTGAACTATGAAAATGTGTCATCAATTAAGTTGATTCTCGGGACGAACGTCTTTACACCTAAATGCAGCCCATTTGTTTGTTATTTAGCTTGTACCGCTTAATATCTTGGTGGAATGTCACGTCAGATGATATTTTAAACTTGAAATTTGACATCGGCGGTGAATTTTAATATGTCAGATTAAATCTTGATATTCTATTGTCAAAATTAAAAATTTTGTGTAAATGGAAAATAAAAACAAATTACAATTAGTAAAAGTTCGAGACAGAAAGGTGTCTCGAGACAGAAAGGTGTCGTGAAAAGGCTAATTAACCAACATCCTCAGTATTATAAACACTATTTTAATTATAAATTAGATGAATCATGATCATCCTTAACCCTTGAAAATTACAATGTCCCCAATATTTTCTCCAACAGCTTTTTGTATTGTAATATTTATTTTTAAAATAAGAATTTAGGTCCGGTAAATTGTATTCCACTTTTTTTTTTGTAAATTTAAGCAAAATTATATCAATATCGAATAAAATCGCTGATTTAATGTTAACCTTGAAGCAATTGCGTAATATTTCAAAATAATATATAAGAATATTAAACCGCTGGTCAAATTAATCTGTACATATTTGTTTCTTACGTATTACAAGGGTGTCGATTTTTAGAAATAAAATAATTTAATTTTTTGAATGTGCTGCTAATATAATTATTGCAATACAATACAGTAGCTAATAGTAAAATTTATGATACCAAGAAGCAATAATAATATTTTTTTGTTTACTTTAATTTGCAATTGTGTGATTGTCTATTGCTTTTGTTTTGTGATGTCGTGCGAAAATTTAATTGATTCAAACTGATTGTATAGTGAAATAAACAAAAAAAACTGAATATACTATGAAATTCCTATAGATTAATTCTCAGAAAACTGTATGATAAATTTTACTTATTTTTTTATTATTACGATGTTTTAAAATTTAATTTATAAATAAATTGATCGTATCACGTAATTTTCCATCCATCTGAATCTATTGTTTAAAATTTGTAGTATTCTGCTGGCATATTGCTTTCAGTTTTTATGTGTTTGGGTGCTAACATGTGTATTTGGTGCCAATACCTTTAACAAAATCGTGCTAGTAATTTGAATATAATAATTAGCCCCAACTTTCTGTTTGAATCACGGCATTATCGTGAAAGGAATCATTAAATTTTTTGAAAGAGTTATAAACAATATTAGTTTGTCTTTTATATATGCAGAATACTCAATTCAACTATGAAACATGAAATTGAATAAGTTCTTTAACGAACTGCCGGTCTGGCTTTTAATTTGGATTCAATTTTTATTATCAGTTTGACCTATGTAAGTTCCAGCACTACACTATCGAAAACCTTTTTGAGTTTTCCACGGCAAGTATTCTTGTCGTTCGTTCCAAATGTAATCTAAAAATATGGAGGGGCTGAAATCTCAAGCTCTGAGATATCAAGACTTCGGTTTTGGTTAGGATTTTGATATAGTTTTCGGCTTAAAACTTTTATGAGGGCATTGTTTTTAGTTATCGGTAGCGATGTATATCAAACATAAAACTATTTGTAAAAGTACAAGTATAGCTAGAAACACAACACGGGCGAAATCGTCCGACGACGACGATAGTAACATTAGAATACAAAGGATACATACATTTCAAACACAACTACAACGATAAACGAAAAAGTTTTTTTCGTCGGAAAAAATTTAGATTCTATTTTAGATGATTATTGCCAGATATCAATTCTATTTTTATTTGGTTGCAAGGGTAATTTTTAATGTTATTGTGACAGTACCGCCAGCTGAAAAATGTGATTTTCTGATGTTTTTCGCGTTTCTGAGGTTGTAATCGTTTTGTTTTGAGTTGTCAACTTAATTTTTCAGTTTATGTTCAAAGTTCGTTTTATTCATTTATATATTATCATAATTTGTATATTGTATTTTATTTTTAAAATTAGTTATTAGTAGAAAAATTATTATTATTTATTTATTAGTAAAAATTAGTTATTTTTAAAATTGAAATTTGTGAAATTTATTTTGACAAAGAACAATTTTATTTTAGTATTTTAGTATTTTAGTTTATGCAATTTTATTTTTGACAGCTTTTCACGCTGACGCCTTTGTTGTAGTTACAACAGCGAAATTGTAGACGTTTTTTTTAATCGTCTGACGTTATCGTCCGTGTTGTGTTTCTACCTTATTTGATCTCTGCTTGGAAATTTATTACAAAACTAACACGAAAAATCAATTCGTCGCCGGAAAATTATAACAGATCATAAATTAACATGATTTAGTGAAAAGATGATACATCCAGCAAACTACTCAAAAATCTCTCCATTTAGCGTTTCGAGAAAATATTACAAAATCACAAATTCATATTTCTTTCAAAATTCCAAAAATATTGTAAAAATTAAATAAAATCAAACTTTTTTCAAAATCCTAAAAATATTCCAAAAATTATTACAAAATAAAAGATTAAAACTTTTTTCAAAAATTCTAAACATATTGCAAAAATTATAACAAAATCAAAAATTGACTTTTCTCAAAATTCCAAAAATATTCCAAAAATTAGAATAAAATCAAATATTTAAATTTTTTCTAAATTCTAATAAATATTCCAAAAATTCTTGAAAATTCAAAAATTCAAACTTTTTCCAAAATTCTAAAAATATTTCAAAAATTATAAAAATATCAAAAATTGAAATATTTTTCAAAATTCAAAATATGGAGGGGTTGAAATCTTAAGCTCTGAGATATCAAGACTTCGGTCTGGGTTAAGGATTTTGATATAGTTTTCGGCAAAAAACTTTTATGAGGACATTGTTTTTAGTTTTGGTCAGCGATGTATATTTAGCGTTTCGAGAAAATATTCCAAAATCACAAATTCATATTTCTTTCAAAATTCCAAAAATATTGTAAAAATTAAATCAAAATTTTAAACTTTTTACAAAGTTTTAAAAATATTGCAAATATTATAACAATATCAAAAATTGAAACTTTTTTCAAAATTCCAAAAATTATAATAAAACCAAAAATTTTTATTCTTACAAAATCAAAAATAGAAATTTTTTTCAAAATTCTATAAATATATACCTAAATAAAAAAATCAAAAATTCTATTTTTTCCTAAATTCTCAAAATATTGCAAAACTTAAAACAAAATCAAATATTAAAACTTTTTCCAAAATTCTAAAAATTATTACAAAATCAAAAATACAAACTTTTTTTAAAATTTAAAAAATATTTCAAAAATTATAACAAATTCAAAAATTTCCATGTTCAATTACATTTACGTAATATTCCAAAAATTAGAATAAAATAAAACATTTAAACTTTTTATAAATTCTAATAATATTCCAAAAGTTCTTAAAATTCATAGATTCCAAGTTTTTCCGAAATTCTAAAAATATTGCAAAAATTATAACAATATCAAAAACTGAAATTCCAAAAATTATAATAAAATCAAAAATTTTTAATTTTTTTAATTCTAAAAATATTCCAAACATTCTTACAAAATAAAAATTGAAACTTTTTTCAAAATTCTTAATATAAATTCTAATTTTTTTCAAAATTCTAAAAACTGAAAAATTATAACAAAATCAAAAATTAAAACTTTTTCCAAAATTCTGAAAATATTGCAAAAATTGCAACTTTTTTCAAAATTCCAAAAATTATACTAAAATCAAAAATTTTAAGTTTTTCAAAATTCTAAAAATATTCCAAAAATTCTTACAAAATCAAAAATTGAAACTTTTTTAAAATTCTAAAATTATATATAAAAAGAATAATATTTTTTTCAAAATTCTAAAAATATGGCAAAAATTATAACAAAAATTAAAATTTTTTCCAAAATTCTAAAAATATTGCAAAAATTATTACAAAATCAAAAATACAAACTTTTTTCAAAATTCCAAAAATAATTAAAAAACTATAACAAATTCAAAAAATTTCTATGTCTAATTTCATTTCAATTACATTTACGTCATAAAAACAGCAAACATTTTTTCCAAAAAATTGGCTAAAAAAATTAAATCAAATCATTTCACTTGACAATATTTTTTTGACAAACTTATAATGCAATAAAATTTTCAATAATAATAATTTCATGTTCATTACATTTCATTTCATACAAATAACTAATTTTCTTTTTATCATTCTTTTCAGAAAATGATTCTTTTGACACACTTGACATTATTTTTTTGACAAACTTATAATGCCATAATTCTCTATAATAATAATAAAATTTCATGTCATACAAATAATTAATTTTATTTTTTTCCAAAAAATATGGTAAAAACTTAAATAAAAATCATTCTTTTGACACACTTGACAACATTTTTTTGACAAACTTATAATGCCATAATTCTCTATAATAATAATAGAAATAATTAATTTTATTTTTTTCCAAAAAATTGGGTAAAAAAAATAAATAAAAATATTTTATTTGACACACTTGACAATAATTTTTGACAAACTTGCAATGCAAAATTCTTACATCAAGATTTCTCCACATTCCATGTTACCACTCATTTTCGCTTAAAATTAACATTTTTTAAACAAAACCAACGTAAATTTTCTTGTTTTGATACACTTCATGTGTCATATTTAATGTTCAATTACATTTCATGTCATCCAAATAATTACCTTTATGTTTTATATGTAGTCGAAAACCGAGAAATGTTTCCCATAATATGTTTCTGAAAAAAATTGGGAAACAAAATATATGAAAATCTTTTTTTTGGCACACTAAACGATTTTTTTTGACGTACTTCTAAAACAATAATCAAGGTCCTGGTCTTACATACGGATGTCAATCATCCACATTTCTCCAGATTCAAATTTACTACTCATTATCACTGAATATAAACGTTTTTAAGCCAAAAATATGAAAATTTGCTATTTTTGACACACTTAATGATTTTTTTTGTCACACTTCCGGTACAGTTATCAAACACATCGTCCTTTCGAACCTGCCCATTGGGTATACCTATTTTGAAATCCCTCCAGCGGTTTTCTAGATTTCGTAGGTAATGACGGATGGACGGCCGGCCAGCCGGCCGCCGTCAGACAGACATACATATTTTTGCTTTTTTAAATGGATAAGTAATTATATCCATTTTTGTTACTTTCAGATAATCCCAGAATTTTTTGTTCTATTTTTTTAAATTGACCTATATCATGTACTCGCAACCAAACGACTTGTGCTTCCGAAAAAAATTTCATTTATTTGTATGTTTTCCAAAATTTTACACAAAAATAAAAGAAACGTTGCATTTCGGAAAATTTCAATCATTTTGTCTCTGACAGGCTCTGTTTTATCATTTAATTAATTTGAGATCTCGTTTTCATACAACCTTCTCTCTTTCTATTAATTTACAGTTTTCTTTAAGTTGAATCTTAATTAGAATAACTCTGTCGTCTTTAAGTTTGATATTTTTTATTTGACTGTGTTCTATTAATATTAAAAAAAATAATTAATTAAAATTTGGTTTAAAAGAATTTTGATATGTTTGTTTTCTGAAATCAAGTTTTATCTAATTTATTTCCGGGAACAAATTAAAATAATTTTTATGTAAGAATACAGTAAGAAATTGTTATAAATCTTTAATTTCTAATATTTCTGGCATCCGATCCGGATTCGATCCTTTATTATTTTTAATGTCATCCAAGCAATCCACTTCCAAAATCGTCCATAATAATGGCAAAGCTCTCACAAGAGCATTGGTTATTATTTATTAATTAGCTGAAAACATTTGATCTTATTGTCCAAAATTATTTTCAGTCGCTTTATTCGAAAATTTACAGCAATAGTGAATACCGGCTATTATCTGTGGTTTTACGCAGTATAACTGCTTGTATGGAGAGACATTTAAATTTCGTCTTGTAATAAAAGGTCTAGTTGATCGCGCACGTGAAGTCACTCTTTCGCTAGTTTGACCGAGCGACGGTTCCGTCGACCGACCTCCATCCAAAAAAAATTTACGAAAAAGAAACCAACGAACACCGAAACTCAAACGGAAGCATTTTATTCCACCCAGTTGCCACGAATGGTGACCTGCCCTGCTACATCTGATCCTGAATTTTAACTCTAATACTTCATCTTAATTTAATTTGAAAAAAAAAAAAAAATATATGGTGCATTCTTTGCAACTCGAAGACCCCCTCCCCTGCTCTCCAAAATTGGTTAAGGATTTTCGGAATGTTTATGGGCAGAAATTGTAGCTTGTTGTCTTTCGTTCCAATGTCGTGTGGTTTTTTTTAAATTTAAAATGGCGGGATCAATATGGTGGCTGGGAGCCACGATGGACAAACATCTTGCTTGATGCAAGAAACATGCAAAAGTAAGCAAAGTCTTGGTATGATGCTCTTTAATATACACATAATAGTTTAGATATTCGATTATCACGAATTCACTGTTAGATTTTTAAAATTTAAAATGGCGTATCCAATATGGCGACCGAAAAATTGGAAAAAAGAATTTTACTGTCTCTTGGAGGTGTCAGTGACGAATCTATTGTCATATTTTATGATTTGAAAATGGCGGATTAAATGTGGCCGTCAGTTGTGCTCACAAGATTTTTTGCCTCGACCACAAATTTGTGAATTTTGTAGGAAATTAGGTCGACTGATAATAAAACGGAATAATATGGTTTTGTTAGAATTTTTAACATATTTTCGATAAAAATATTTTAAAATCTTTGGGGGTAGTTTTCACCCTTATTTTATGGGTTAACACTGTAAAATCAAAATTTCGAGAAATCTGGCACGATTTTTTTTCAATTTTTTCTTTAACTTTTTGTGATGAGCATCGAAGAGGAACTGGCCCAAAGAGGAAAAGACGTGGTTTCAGCGTATTTTCTCATTCTGTAAAATAATAATCGGGTAAAAGAATGGGATATTCTAATATTGTCGCTTAGGTTATTGATTATGAATCAAATTTAAAAAAAACAATGACGGATCAAATATGGCGGTCAACCTTTCAAAAATCGCCCGATTTTGACATTTAAAAAATACGGTCAACTTTTCGAATGTCGCTAAATTTTAAGTTCGAATATCAGATAGCTTTTTTTATTTATTTCTTCTATTCTTTCTATCTACAAATCAACTACAATCTTCAAAAATAAAACTACAACTTAATCTTCAAAAATAGTAAATATAAAACCCTTCAAATATAGAACACATGAAAAACTAGAATAATACAATTTACAAACATTAAAATACTTTATAGATCTCGTATGAGCTAGAATAAAACTAAAAGTGAAAGAGCATAAGAGCGAAACCTTGCTCTAATTCGTCTTTTCCCCTTTGGGTCTTTTTTGGGCCAGTTCTGGATCGATGCCCATCACAAAAAGTTAAAGAAAAAATTGAAAAAAAATCGTGCCATATTTCTCGAAGTTTTGATTTTACAGTGTTAACCCTTAAAATAAGGGTGAAAACTACCCCCAAAGATTTTAAAATATTTTTATCGAACAAAAATTAATCGAAAGTAAATAAAAGGTAGAAAAAGGTTAAAAAAATTGGAAAAAAAATCGTGCTATTTTCCTTGAAATCTCGATTTGAAAGTTTTAACCCTTAAAATGGTCGAAATTCTAACAAAATCATATATTTTCGTTTTTTTTTTCAGTCGCATCCATTTTCCTACAAAATTCAAAAGTTTATGAGCGCCACTGGCAGCCACATTTAATGCGCCATTTTTAAATCATAAAATATGAGATTCACCACTGACACCTCCAAAAGCCAGTCAAATTAAATTTAATGAAAAAATTTTTGAAACTGCCACACTAATCTACATCCCGACCAAAATCCAACTGCCTAAATCCTACTTTTTTCCATTGTCTAAATAAAAGTTCAAATTCATACTCGAAAAAAGTCCAAAAAACTTCTGTGTTTCCTCTAATTAAACTTCTTTCCTCATCCTCGATCGAAAAACATTGCAAAACAAAAACTGCAAGCTAAGAAAAAAAAAAATTATTTACGAAGTTGCAAATTGCGTAAAATGATTAAACAAAAAATATTTATTCTATGAGTATTTAGGTTTCCTAAAATAATCAAATAAAAGTTCATATATCGGATATGAAATTCGTTGGATAACCAAATTCATTTGAATTTCGTTTCACAATTATGGGCGATAATTCGATTACAACTATCAAGGAAAGATGAGAGGGTTTTTTCTGTGAATGCGAGATGGCATCTACGTTTTGCCGTTGAAAGAAGAAATTAAGATATAAATATGTGCGAATTCCCACGTGGAGATCTTGACCATCACAGGACGGAACGAAAGGAGGAAGTCTATGGCCTACAATTGTTCTGAAAACGAGTTGAGATCGAACCCAAAGTCAGAGATAAAGAGTCTTATACTCTACCAACTGAAATAACCGATCTTTTCACTAAATTATGTTAATATATGATCTGTTATAATTTTCCGGCAACGTATTGATTTTAGATTTAGTTTTGTAATAAATTTCTAAACAGAGATAAAAGAAATACTTGTACATATACTTTAACAAAAAGTTATGTTTGATATACATCGCTACCCAAAACTAAAAACCGTGTCCTCATAAAAGATTTTTGCCGAAAACTATATCAAAATCCTTAACCCAGACCGAAGTCTTGATATCTCAGAGCTGTGAGATATCTCAGATATCTGTGAGATACCTCAATTCTTGATATCTCAGAGCTGTGTGATTTCAGTCCTTTCATATTTTACATTTAAATTTAAAGGAAAAATGAATTGTTAATAAATGTTTTCCTTTGTTGTGGTAAGGTTTTTGTTATTTTCTTAGTTAATTGATATAGAATCCAATAAATCTAAAATTCTTCTTTAAGATATTTAGTCTTCGTTAAGTTCATAATCTAATTTAGCTTTAAAAATAGATAATGCCTTAAATGACAAGAAGAGTAAGCCAGGAGCCATATAAGAGGTTGAGAACTGGCTTTCTCGATTCGACTCATTCCAAATCCAATTTCTCTAAAATTAACAATTAACAAAATAATTTCATGTTAATTTTTTGTTATTATTTTCCCGGGAGCATATACAATCATTTTTTTATTCGACTACGTATTAAAGTGTTACTTTATTACTGTGATTTGCGGCCTTAAAGTGTCACTTTTTAACCATATATTTTGTTGTAATAGTTACGCCCAAAAAAGTAAAAAATATTTGTATTTGTTTAAATTCTATAAAAAATAGAAATTTTTATCAAAGCAACCAAACTTTCAATTCAAAATTTCATAATCCAATCAAAATATTTGTTATTTTGTGTTGTCATAGTTATACGATTTGTTTGAAAAAAAATTAACAAATATTTTGGTCAAAGGTTACTTATTCAACATATTTTTATTTCAAAATTTATAAAATTTTTATTTTTGATTTAGATTAAAATTTTTTTTTAAATGTTTTGCTTGTGGCGAATAAAAAATAGTATATGATGCACGAACGTAAGCCATTTTGGACTTAAAAACCTTAGCTTTATGTGACTGTTCATAAAGTACTACTTTAATTTAGCATGTTTTCCTTATATAAGTCAATTAAAATGTTTTTATCATTTTTAGGTTGCTTTAGGGAGTTATAACCTAAAACTGAATACATAATCGATTTTTCATTTAACAATTTATCTTTACATTGCCCGGTAAAAGAGAGTCATCTCACATTAAGCTGACGACGAAGGTGTTCTTCGTGAACCTTGCTGTCTCACGTTTTAACAGTAAAGGAATTTTTAAAAATGGGAAATCAATCCCACACCAAGATCAACATTCAAGCTCATAGCTCGTAAAGTAGTTGTGGTTAAAAATCTTCGTTTAATGGATTGATCCCACTTTTTGGTTGAAAGGTCATACTAATTGTTGGAAAATTAATTGCTGTGCATATCTTAGATTACTGGTAGCAGGTTTGTTATTTGGCAAACACGATGTAACAGTTGATCGACTGATATAATTTTCGCTGTTCAGATATTGCCATTTTTCTTTGTCGTTGTATGTGTCATTCAATATTGTCTGAAAACAAATACTGAAGTAATTTACTGGCTTGTAACTAACTTTCCTGTTTAATCGATTTGTTCCAACTGTGATGTAAACTATCGTCATTCGACTGTTTGCTGCACTGAAAAAAAAGTTGAAGTAATGACAACCTCATCTCGAAGTTGGTAGTTTATTATTCAATCAAAGTAAAAATACTTGCAAACAATATCAGTGTAATTGGGACAACTACATATAAATATTTTCCTGACACATAGTGAGGTTTATTTAAAAAACAAACTGTTACATCCAATATAACAGTAGTTGAATAAAGCTAATAACTATTTCCATGAAAAAAATTTACTTTGGCATTATATCATGAGTTTTCCATTTCAAAATTGAAATATTTTAAATTAATTGAACTATATTTTATATTCACATAAACACTCCATGAGGTTGTCTCAACTACATCGTTCTGTAACTATAAAGATGTTGAATCAATTTCGGAGTTCGATTCGCCATATTTACCCCCGCGGCGAGGTTGAGACAACCGCATTTCGATTGGAAATAGAAAATGTTTTTTTCAGTGTGCGAATTTTAATTCTTAAATCACGTTCTCCGAATTCCCCAAAAAAAAAACATTATTTTAATATATTTCTCGAAAAACTTAATTAAATATTATGATCAATAGATGTGCTGACTGCTGACGGACCCTTTAAAAAAATTTATCTACGCATTTTTAATAAACTTCAAAAGAATCTTTTCTGTCTTTCGTTTGTTTTTGTGTTTCATTTAAATTGTTATCCTTTTTCGAAGAAAAGAAATTCTGTAGTATGTATTATTAAAGCAGAATAAATTAAGAAATTTTGTATAAAATTCGCGAAAATTTTTTTTGATCTTTTTAAGATAAACGAACAAACACTCTTTTGGATATAAAAGATTAAAAGATTTACAATAAAGAAAAGTTTATATATTGTTTTTGTATAATATGTATTTGAACGTAAAAATATGATTCACTTGCTTTTGCCAATTTCTAAGATTTACGTTTTATTTACTTTATTCGATAAACAGGGATTTTTCAGAATTTTATATATTTAAACTTTTGTATTTTCTAAAAACAAAATATGTTTATCAAAAAGGTTGGGTGCGTGTATGGTGGGGTGAGGGTTGGTTTACTTACCGTAAAAAATAAATTGGGTTTTTGTTTTTATTAAGAAGAGATGAGTGAAATTTAGTAAATAACGAACAAAAAATTATTGAGAAAAAATCTCAGGCATTGCCTGCCTCTTAAGCTAACAAATTACAAAACAAGACTATAATTTCTCCAAACCACATCATTTTTAAAAATGGATAAAATAATAATTAATAAAACCACACAATGAATCATATTTGATTGTTAGAATATAAAACCATTAAGATGAATTATCAATTGAAATACAACTATCGAAGAAAAAAAAAAATAACGAGATAAATTATTTCAATTTTGATACGATGCGTTTGATTAATTAAATGTTGATTTTTTAATTAAAAATAAATAATTTTTATTCGTTGCCCGCACTCTTAATTTATCAATCAGATATTTACAGGAATTTAATTCTAAGAATCTGAAACACAATTTTAAAAACGGTTAAAAATTACAGACAACATTTATTTATTTATTTGAGTAACATACATATTCACAAGATTTACAATTTTTAAATTTATTTAAATAAAAGTTTATTTTGCTACATGTATTGCTACATTTATTTTGCTACACAGTTTCGTGAGATAACATCTATTCACGAGAAGCCCTAGTGAAAAAACTAAGTTGTAGTTGTTGTGATGTTTTGATGTATGTTTACAAAGATTTAAATCAAAGCAACCATGAAAATAAAGATAAACAAGATAGAGGGACTGAAATCTCACAGCTCTGAGATATCAAGATTTCGGTCTGGGTTAAGGATTTTAATATAGTTTTCAGCAAAAAACTTTTATTGTTTTTAGTTTTGGGCAGCGATGTATCTCAACGTAAAACTCTATTCAAAAGTACAAGTATTTTATCTCTGTTTAGAAATTTTTTACAAAACTAACACGAAATATTAATACGGTGCCGAAAAATTATAACAGATCATCAATTAACATAATTTAGTGAAAAGATGATACACTCATCAAATTGCTCAAAAACCTTTACATCTAGCGTTTCGAGAAAATATTTCAAAATCAAAAATTCAAATTTCTTTCAAAATTCCCCAAATATTGTAAAAATTATAATAAAATCAAAAATTTAAACTTCTTTCAAAATTCTAAAAATATTCCAAAAATTATTACAAAATTAAAGATTTTAAAATTCTAAAAATATTGCAAAAATTATAACAAACTTTTTTCAAAATTCCAAAAATATTTCGAAAATTATAATAAAATTAAAAATTTAAACTTTTTCAAAATTCTGAAAATATTTAACAAATTCTTATATAATCAAAAATTCAAATTTTTTTAAAATTCTAAAAATAATGCAAAAATTCAAAATTTAGAAATTCAAACTTTTTCAAAAATTCTAAAAATATTGCAAAAATTATAACAAAAATAGAAACCTTTTCCATAATTCCAAAAATTATAATAAAATCAAAAATTTAAACTTTTTCAAACTTCTAAAAATATTTCAAAAATTCTTACATAATCAAAAATTAAAATTTTTTCAAAATTCTAAAAATAATGCAAAAATTCAAAATTCAGAAATTCAAAATTTTTCCAAAATTCTAAAAATATTGCAAAAATTAAAACAATATCAAATATTAAAACTTTTTCCAAAATTCAAAAATTATAATAAAATCAAAAATTTAAACTTTTCCAAATTCTAAAAATATTTCAAAAATTCTTACAAAATCAAAAAGTTGAAACTTTTTTCAAAATTCTAAAAATATTTATAAAATTCACAAATTCAAAAATTCTTTTTTTTTTCAAAATTCTAAAAATATTGCAAAACTTATAATAAAATTAAAAATACAAACTTTTTTCAAAATTCCAAAAATATTCCAAAAATTTTTTTAAAAACAAAAATTTAAAACTTTTCAAAATTCTAAAAATATTCCGAAAATTCTTACAAAATCGAAAATTGAAAAAATTCAAAAATTTCCAATCATTTTTTTTGCTTTTTTAGAATCGCTATGACCTAAAACGTCAAGAAATCCCAAAAAGTGGGGGTAAAAATTTCATTTTTGGCTCGAGAATGTAATACCGAAGTAATAAATCTTTCAGACCGAAGTAATAAAAATAAAATTCTTATATGTAGTTTTTAAACGAGCAAGCGTTTTATAAATTCAATACAATAATGAATAAACCACGTAGACGTTACAAATTGATAAACCATTGCGAATTAATGTAATACATTATTCATTAATGTCGCGAAAAATATCAATGTATCGATATATAGCTGTACTTATCGATATATCGAATAACGATATCGAAATGATAAAATATGATATTTATCGATATATCGATAGTTATAGATGCATCGGTTTTATCCATTTTTTTATATCGATATTTTCTATAACTTAATATCGCCCAGCCCTAGTAGCAGTAACAAAATACCTGCTAAATTTTTATTGATGTATCAGTAATTATCGATATATATCTATCGATATAGGGATAAATATAACTATGAATATATCGATAAGTATTGATATATCAATAAAAAATTTATCGGTTTTTTTTGTTACTGCTACTATGGCTGGGCGATATTAAAAAGTTAAAGAAAATATCGGTATTAAAAAATGTATAAAACCGATGCATCTATAACTATCGATATATCGATAAATATCATATTTTATCATTTCGATATCGTTATCGTTACTATAACTATCGATATATCGATAAATATTATATTTTATAATTTTGATATTGTTATTCAATACATCGATACATACCTCTATATATCGATATATCGGTTGTATCGACATTTTTTTTAAATCGATATTTTCTATAACTTTTAATATTGCCCAGTCCTGGTAGTAGTAAAAAAACTCCTGCTAAACTTTTTATTGTTGTAGCAATACTTATCGATACATATCGATATATATCGATAAAGTGATATTTATCGATATATAGCGATATTTATCGGTTTTATCGATATTTTTTATATTGATATTTTCGATAACTTTTTAATTTTTTAGGAATTATTAATTTCTTAACATCACTCTGTGTGAGTTCGTAGGATAGGAAGGAATATTATTATTCCGTAGCATCTTATATCACTTGAGTAGTTATTATTGATTTTATCCAATCAATGTGAAATCAATTTTTTAACTTTCGTCTTGGACTTAATTATGTCTTTATAATGGTTTAGTACACCGAGGCATGAGCAATGAAACTCAAGCGACAACTATGTCAATCCTTTCAATTTTTTCAATTCGAAATCAGCTTTGGGTTGCTCTGAATAAACCTTACAGTTGATTACATTAAAATTCAATTCGCAACCTTATCAATGTCAGTAAGTTTGATCTTTGGCAGGCACGATTATCAACTGCACTACAGAGTTAATTTTTGAAACATTTTTATTTTCGATTTTCAACTTTTTCAATATCGACCAGACCTAGTACCCTCTACCCATCCATGTGTTTATTCTAGATCGTTTTGTGCAGGAAGACATTTTGATACTGACAATCTAATCTTGAGACATCATTCTATATATTTAATTTTTCTTTCAATAATACGCTTCGGAGTTCGGACTATCAAATAAATTCAAGTAGAATTCTCAAGAATTAAATACGTTCAAAAAGATCAAAACTTGAACAGTTCATAGCTTTATAAACCCTAAAAAATTAAGAAAAATCAAAGACAATCATCACAGATGAAACGGCATAAATATAGATTAAAAAAATACTTGAGACTCAATTTATTATATATGAATGACAACAGAAACTTTCTTTCATAAGAATTGTTTCTTTTTATTTGGAATTTCTTGAAACTATCACAAAACCAAAAATAAATTTAAACAATACATGAAGGTAGGTTAAGCCATTGTATAGTTTGTTCCATTTTTTAAGGAAATAATAATAAAGTTAACTGAAAGATGTGATAATCAACACCTTTTCGTTGTGATCGTTAAACAACAATTTTCTTAAGAAAAAAAAATAATAAATTGTGTGGAGTGGAGTGCAGAGGTTTTTATTTATATTGATTCTTGGTTCACATTCAAACGAATTAATTAATTACAATCGAAACGGTCGATGTTGTTTTGTCTAATTCAAAACAAAAAACACATCTTATTTGGATAAGTCATTAAAATCTGGTAAAATAAATTAAGATATGATTTATTTAAATGTCACGAACGTCTAAATTACCAAACACTCAAAAGATAAAAATAAGAAAATAAAAACATTAAATTTTGTAATCAAAATCTTCTAGACGTTATGTCTGCAAACATTATAAACTAGAATTGAATCTTATTAATTTGAATAATTTTATTGTATTGTGACTTAAATTTAAATAAATGTTATGTGCATATTTTATTTATTTTTTGTAATTTAAATTAGATGAATAAAGATGATGTAATATTTAGTGAATTTTCCTATATTTATAAATTAATGTTACGACTAAAGTGGTTTTATTATAAACGCTAACTTGTACATATTATAAAAGAAACATTATTGAGTTAAATAATGTGCACGAGTCATATCAAATTGGGATTTGCCTGAGGAATTTCTAACAAATATGTTGTTGATTTTAAAAAATTCATCAAAATTATTGATTTTTCTACAATAAATTTTTAATAATTATTTTTATTTTTAATTCCAGGTAAGTGCAATTGAGCATGCGTACTACAAGTAAATTGGAACTGTATAAAGAACCATCGAAGAGGTAATCATTGTATTGTATAAATAATAGATTATGGTGCATTTAAGCTATGGTTTTAGGAGGTATGTGGAGTTTGCAAATCGATACATCTCCGGAGCGCTTTAACTTCTGATGCACTTTAACTTCTTTATAGATGAAGAACATGATCTACGCAGGTGAAAAAGTTAAAATTTGAACTTGACCATTTTTGATTTTCCTGAAACTTGGCAAATAAGTAGTATGGACAAAATAAAAAATACAACTTGCTTTATAATTTTTTTGAAGCACATAGTTTAAGCAGGGGCGGTGCACCCTAACATGCATGAGAAATGAAAATTTAGCAAATCGGAGGTAACTTTGAAACTAAATTGCTCTTGAGCGGCTATACCAATTTCATCAAACTTGTTTTGTTTGATAGGTGATTAGTTAATCGTTTGAAAAAAAATTAATGAATTGTTTTAGTTAATAATTTTAAAATTAAAATATTAAAAAAACTTATTTTGGATTTTTGAGATCAATTAAACTAAAGTAAGTAAAAAAGTAATTGGAATTTTTTCAATTCAAAGGTAGGGTTTTGAAGTTTCTCAGAAAAAAAAATCCAATTCACATTTTTCGTGTTTCTGATGGGATAAAAACTTTTTTAAAGATGACTAGGGTCAAAGATCAAGTGGAATTTAATTTTTAAATAGTTCTATTTTTACTCTAAACTGTTTGAAATTTACACAGAGGCGTTAATTCGTGTGCTTGAGATATTTAATTCTAAAGATTTTTAGTACTAAAATTCTAATTGTTCATCATTTTTTCGAACTTTAGTGGTTAAGTGAGGATAGAACTATTTTAAAAAAAAAAGTGAAGTTGAAAAATGGCTAAGACAAAAATTGATTGACATATAAAGACGTGTAGTGCGATTCTTAGAATATCAATTTTTTTTACCTTTGTCGATTTAACGAAATTTGTCATATCCAACCGACTGTCAGAATACCATTTTCGAAACTTTTGTTGTGTGATATGACTCTAAATGCGACTGTCAGAATAGCTCTATTAATATAAGGTAGTTTATATTGAAAGGGATGACCCCTTACCTACATTTTCACAATAAAAAAAATAATAAAAAAAAAGTTTGTTGAAAACTTTGAAAAAATAAACCAAAAGAAGGGTAGAGTATATCATATCGCTTATGATATATCGAGAATATATCATAAACCATTAAAGAAATGATTATGTTAATCATCTTCTGTTTAAACGATAAAATAAATTAAAATTCTACTTCACTTCCATTGTTAGTATAATATTAACTCTATTTTTTCAACGTTAGTTAGGTTATTAACATTACAAATAGTTTTTTTTTAATGAACATAATTGATATTCAGTTAAACATATTCAGTTTAAGATTCTTTTGTGCTCGCTCACCGTGGAAACGATATTTGAGTCTTGTTTTAGATTTTTACGTAATTTTTTTAACACAAAATTTTAATTTTATTAAATTTCGTAACTATTGTATTCAAAACTAGATCATTAAAAATTAAGTACATATGATATTTGTTCGTGGAAAACAAACAACTTCCCACTTACTATTGGTAGAAAATTCTTTTTCGGCAATGAAATCCGAAGATGAGACACTCTGTTTAATTAAATTAATGAATGTTTTATTAATACTGATACAATCTAGTGATCTGAAATCAAAGCTTTTCGGATCATCGTGTCATATCGGAGATAGCTTTTGACATTGACAAATTTGTTCTCGGATAGAATATTTTCTCCATTTTGACATATGTTAAAAAAGATTAAACTATATGGAAGCAAATATGGAGTCACTACGAGCCCTTTTCGTGTTGCACTTCTTTAACTTCGTTCGATCATTTGAGTAACTATAACTCAATAACGAATAAACCCCTTCTAATTTTGTTTTAAAATAAATATGTCTTCTGTGGTGAATTGCAAAACTTTCCAGTAAGATTGAAGGACTGCGTGCCTAGCGCAGTTTTGTTCCAGCGAGCTTCAGCCATGTGTGTCCGAGAAGTAATTTACCCCAGTGAACTCTACAAATAATCCGATATGAACGCAAACGAGACTGTGTAAACAGAATTAAATAAGTGAAAACAAAGAGCAGGAACTCTGACGACCCCCACGGCTGAAGAAACCCCCGTTTCACTCACCCCATATAGGATCCAACCTCATGCCCACGTTGATTCAGCCAAACATATTAAATAACGACTAAATCTAGTTATCACAAAAACAAACAAAAAATTAAAATTAATAAAAATTAATCAAAATAATCCAAACAAATTGTATATAAAAAAAATGTTGCATATACACGGTATTTAAAGACGAATTTCCGCAAAATAATCAGTTCCAGTGGAAAAAACACTTTATAATCTCTTTAGCAGATGACAACTGCGGCATAACATAAAGTGTACACTAGGGTTATGATTTTTTGACTTTTTTTTATCAAAACTACTTTCCTGTATCAAAATCCCTTTTTGTTAGTTGCCAACACCTTGTGTTGGATAGAGTACTTCAATAAGTAATGAATAAAAGTATTTCAGGTAGCGCAAAATTCCCGAATATTGAATAGCCGTTCGTTTCAGATCTAATTAAAAATTAAAACAAATTGAAAGAACGTTTTGGTGAATGGTGAAGTGAAGATTAGTGATAAATCTGGATAGAGAGAAGATATTAAATTTCTTTCCACCTTACACATGTTTTCAAATTTTATAAGGAAACAGGAAGTTACTTAGGGCTATATTGGCAATTTTTACATTTATTCTGATGACTAGCTCTCGAGTTAGTTTAGATGGAATTTGTTCATTGATATCGTAGGAATGGTCTGGTTTGTTTTTTAATCAAATATATTACAAGTATGATTTCAACAGAATATCTTAAATATTGCATCCATATAAAAAAGCTTTGCAAAGTTCCAAAAGTAACTGGACAAGAGAGCCTTCAGTTATTAAGAAGCAATAAGAATGCTGAACGCGTAATAAAAATCATTTGCCAGATTTGTATGAAAAATGCAAATATTTACAATAAAACACATACACATAAACACACATTGTGAGCAAAAAATCGACCATAGTATGTATGTTATAATGTTAATTTGTTAATTTTTATACACTAAAAATGCCTAACCTTGAGAAAAAAAAATGTCAAATCATATATATTGATATAATGAATTCTTATATATATAAGTTGTTTATCTTTAATTTTGATTGGGGGTGATGTTTTTTAAAAATTATTAAAAAAAATTATTTTTTTCTTGAAATGTAGATAAAATTTCATAATTTTACGGCACAGGTATTTGAGGTCATGAAAAAGTCATAATTCTAGTGTACACCCAGAGATCTCTCAATTAAATAAACAGTAAAGTTATCCACTGACCTTTTTTAAATTACAACGCTTCAATTTTAATCACAGCATTCTCTTGATTCACAGAAATAACGATCATGACTAGAGATGGACAAAACTGCTACTTTTCAGTCACTGCTACAAACTTACTGCTACTTTCAAATCACTGTGAAAAATAACAGCGACTTTAGTAACAGGTGTGATTTTACAAAAAAATACAAAACAAGTATAACAGTCACAACTGTTACATTTTTTTCAGCCAAAATAATAATATTCAAATACAATACTAGCGACTTTGTGTAAATAATAATAAATCACATCACAAGAAAAACGATCCTAGTTAATAACAATATGTAACTATCAAAATCCTTTAAACGAATTCGAATACAGTACTAGTGTCTGTTATAATATCACTGCCTGGTTACTAAATATTAAAAGTAACAGTTCTTATTATTTTGTTCGCTGTGAATTTTTGAAAATAAAATTCACACTGCTACTTTAGTATTTTTTCTTTTCAAATAAAAAAATACGAACAAGAAACAAAAAATCACTGCTACTTAAATATCAATGTTTTTAGTGATATCATTGAAATCACAGCGATTTTTTTATTTTCCTGTTCCTCTTGCTCGTATTTTTATTTTAAAAGAAAAAAATACTAAAATAGAAGTCTGAATTTTACTTTCCAAAATTCACAGCGATTTTGTTCGGAACTGTTACTTTTAAGTATGCTACAGACCTGCAATAAATTGTACAACAAAACGTTGTGACGTCATAAAGAAATAAAATTTAGGGGATTTTTACGACATCTACAATATTTTCTTCAGTTTTTCGATTGAAGAAATATTTCGTAGTTATTCAGTTTTAATTAAAAAACTGAAGAAAATATTGTAGGTGTCGTAAAAATCCCCTAAATTTTGTTTCGTTATGACGTCAGAACGTTTTATTGTACAATTTATTGTAGGTCTGTAGCATGATAGAAAGAATAATTAGATATGCTTGACAGCTCGTTTTTTTCTCACTCTTTCATTTGTGTGACGTCATTGCGTGACATTTTACAAGTAGAACTAACAACAAAATTTAAAATTGGTTATATTTTGGCACCTAGTGAAATCACGCGAAGAAAGAGAGAATAGATAAAAAAAGTTGCGAGCATATCTTATTATTCTTTGTATCATGGTCTGTAGCATACTTTAGAAATCACAGTGATTTTTTTATTTTCCTATTCCTCTTGTTCGTATTTTTATTTTAAAAGAAAAAAATATTAAAGTAGCTGTCTGAATTTTATTTTCAAAAATTCACAGCGAACAAAATAATAAAAACTGTTACTTTTAATATTTAGTAACAGTCAGTGATACTGTTACTTTTGAGTAACAGTTAAAAAGTAGCTGCTACCTAAATATCATCACATCTCTAATCATGACGAATCGACATTATTCGAAACATAGTAATAAAATAATAATTGAAAAATTCTCCGCTTTCAGTTCGTTGTCGGACAAAACATATTTTTGGTGAAAAGAAATTTCGATTAATTTTAGTTGAAAAAAAATGTAATCATGAAATCGAGGCGGAAAAATAGAATACAAATGTTGATCATAAAGAACAAGGCCGCAATCCTCAACTTGAGCACACACGAAACAAAATTACACAATTTTTGTTATTTATTTTTCCCTGCAATTTATATATCTGGAACATTTACAGCGCACACATCATGACACACCTACTATATCTGAACCCAATATGAAACAATGCTCCATAATATCAATTGAACGAACTGCGAGTTCTTCAAAACAAAGCCATCAAAATAATAAAAAGATACCCTAACTAAACTACAACCAACACGATCATTCTACAACATTAGACTCCAAAATGGTATTATTTTGTTAATAGAAATTATCTGCAAATTACAAACCACAATCCTTATCTTTAAATTATCGTAAAGAACTGAATCATGCAACACGACAAAAAAACGATTTAAATCTTCCGCAAATAAGAACCAATACGGGACGTAATACGCCTATTTGCAAAGGGATGAGTTTGTTTAACAAGTTACCTTAAAGATACCAAAACACTCGCACAATTCAATCAAAACGCACTGCAATTTTACATGAAAACATACATATAACAATCATACAGACAAGATATACTAAGATAGAAAATTAAGTTGTCGCTTTCAATTACTGCTAAGTTACTACATTAAGATTACTATTTAAAGTTTATTTAAGCTCTGTACAATATAATAATGAACTGTAATCCTGAACGGCAATCCATGAAAAAAAGTCATTGGAAACAGGGTTGAGAAAGACATGAATAAAAAGACGATAAGTTGTATTGATCGCGTTGATTCATGCAAAAGAAAGTTTTTCGGACAAATGAATTTTTGAAGAGACAACCGCTTCGTAACAGATTGACTTTCATCAATATGGTGGGTCTAACGAAAAGTAGATTTGTAGATACGAAAAGTAAATTTGTTTGCTAGTTAGTATAATACTATATTATTTCACCGGAGACGGTGCTTACAAAATAACAATTGATACTGAACAATATAATATAATAAAGCCAACTCTCAGCCGAGAAAAACTGTACCTTACATTAATTACATTAATTATCAATATTTAAAAGTGTACTACAAGAAAAGATTTATATCCAGATATATCCATCGATATATTATAATTTGAGATAATCACATTGCCAGTATTTAATCAATATGACATCAATAAATTTAAATAAAGATGTTGATAACTCTTTGTGAACAAAACTAAATCAATCTACCTAGTTGTAAGTTCTAAAGTAAATCAATTTTCTAACCCATCATTTTAAAATCATGTAAACATGGATACAAAATGTGCATAAAACATCCGGTCATAAATACAATAATGTTTGAAGTTTGAATTATGAATCTTTCCTAGTGTAATATTTTTGGTAACGTCAATATGACAAATGATGATAGCGGTGGTATTTCTAAGTTGTAAACTGAAAATGTATGTGTGCGATTTGTATTTGTAAATGACACGTTCATTTTTTCGCCATTGTTTAATCATACAATTTAAATGAAAAATATATCAGAAATCAAAATTTAAATATTTGACTTACATATCAAAAATAACATTAATTTTCAACAATTTTCTTAATATTATAAAAAAATAAATTTAAATATCAGTAAACCGACATGAAACAAGGCAAACAAAAAATTAAAAAAAAAATAATAATGTTTTTAAAACACTAAAATTAACTATTCAAAGTATCCGCTTGTTTTATGTGTTTGTTTTCATTATCTTCACAAAAAACTTTCTTTCGCACATAATTTTAGATGAAAATAAGATAAAATTCATCAATTCAATACTTTGAAAGTATTATTTCATAAAAAGTTTTATGAAAGCCGCCATTTTAGAAAATGTTAAAAAACATCTTTAATCTCTACATTATTTCATTCTATTTTCTTTTGTTTTTTTTTACTTTTCGTAAAACATGCGGCTGGTATGTGTGTGCATATATGTACTAAGGCGTTTTACAACATGTGCACGGTGTGGTGCACATCATGTGCATGGCATGTATTTTTTGTGCATGGCTATTTTGTAACATGCACATTTCATGCATTTTTTGAAAATTGTTGTACCGGTGAGATCAACTAATCCACTAGTTTTTTACTAAAAAACGATCCAAAACAGTAAATACCCATAACTGTTCTGTTGTGTGATTTTTTTAAACAAATTTTGATTTAATTCAATTTTTAACTGAATCAGCAAATATATTTCGGTAGTTAAACGTGATTGAAACAATGGAATTACTCTACTCGTTGACGAATAGATTTTTTGTTCGATTATCCCAGTTTAATTAAGGTTTAAAGAAACGCTGATGTCAGATTACTCCAACAAAATATGTTACTGTAAGAAATATTAAAATCATCCAATCAGCTTAACCCGGATGATATCAATAAATCAAATAATTCAAACAAACAAAAAATGGGAATTCCGATTTTCATTAGAATCTATTTTTAACAATTCTATTCCTAGAATTAATCACAAATAAAAATAAAACAAATTAATTGAACTTTGCTGTTGGTGCGGAATATGATTGGTTGATATTCTCCGGTTCCAAAAGACGTCAAGAAAACCCCCCAAGAAATTATATGTAAAACGAAAGAGGACAAATAATGATGATTACATTTAGGTTAATTTATTGTTTTGATTTGATTTTTTGTTATTGCGATTAGATATGTATGTTCATAAGATAAGTATCATTTAATTTTAATAATTATTTTTTTTTGTTTTTGCTTCCTGTTGTTTTTTTGTATTTTTGGGCTTCAGATTATTGCTTTGAATTGAAGAAATATGATGTGGAAATGTATTAAGTTAATGTGGAGGTTTAATATTTAATTACGTTTTATTTAGAATTAGATTCAAGAAAACACTATGTGTCACATAATACGAGAAAACATTAATTTGTCCCACATTAATTAAGACAAACAGATATTTTACCACAAAACTAATTTGATCACCGAAAATTCGCCTGAAACGCTAATTTGAGATATTCCCTAAAATGTTGCGATTGGACCATCTTTTTGGGGGTTATTTGAACCAAGAAGTATTTTCCAATATTCCATAACTTAAAAGTTATATTTCATAATTTCTGTAAATAAATTTTTTATTTTAATCAATTTTATTGAAAAAAGAAATAAATTTCATTTGAAATTAAGTTTGAATAAAAGCGTTTACTTTATGAAGCAAAGAATAGTTCAACCATTTTAAGCTGACTGGAACCAATGGATTAATGTCATCCATCTTTATGCGATAATTTATTTTATATTTTTTTTGATCTTATGCATAGAAAATTTAATTAACAAGACTATTGTTGTTAATTTTTAGAGGTTGATTTTTCGTTAGTATTGTTATTAGCTGGAATGTATAAATTGGAAATATCAGAAATGTATACAGTATACACAACTAAATAAAATAACTTCAATTTTATTTGCCTAGTTGAGATGGAGACACCGACGTTATTGCAATAATCAAGATAAAAGCTGTAGAATTTTTAACTTACAAATATAACTAAGCACATACAACACTCTTGGGTAGGTGGTAAGATACATAAATCTTAAAACTAGACATAAGTTTTATATGTGAATTGTAGATATGTATGAATTTCGTCGTATACTATTGGAAGAAGGTTTTTACAAAACATAAATGCTTCTTTCTTCTACAACAAAGTAAGTTGTCTAACATTTATTAATCATCTCCGTAATTAGTCCTGTGGTAAATAAAAGTAGAAATCTGGTTCAGTTATGCGTTAATATATGAAATGAACGCTGTTCGAATAGATTCTGAATGACCTAAACGTAACGATATTTGTCACATAGCAACTGTTGTGTTGAAACTCCAATTTTCATCGAAGTTTTATCTCCTGGGACGTTATTCCAGCATCCAAGCTGGTTTCAATTTTAAGTTAGTCACCTGGAAGCTCCAAGGATAGAGATAAAGATAGAGATAGAAATAGAAATGGAAATAGAGATAGAGATGCAGAAAAAAATAGAGGTAGAGATAAAGATAGAGATAGAGATACAGAAAAAAATAGAGGTAGGGATAAAGATAGAGATAGAGATAGAGATAGAGATAGAGATAGAGATAGAGATAGAAATAGAGATAGAATTAGAGATAGATATGAAGATGGATATAGAGATACAGATAGGATAGAGATAAAGATAAAAATAGAAATAGAGATAGAAATAGAAATAGGGATGGAGATCTCTACAGTTAGAGATAGAGATGAATATAGAGAGAGAGTACCCAAGCAACAAAATAAGTCGAAAATTGGTAACATTGTAATTAAAATTCGACTTTAAAGTTATAAAACCTTAATAATGAGATGTAAAATTACATCGAATCGACATCGAATCGACCAATGTGGGGAAAAATTCGACGTCGATTCGACGTAATTTTAGGGGTAAAATATTCTATTTAGGTATTTTTCTTCCTACTTTTTCTACCTATTTAAGTAAATTTCTCCCTAATTTAGGAAGATTCCACGTCAAATCGACGTCGATTTAGGTTGCTTTGCACCTATTTTCAACCTAATTAGTTGTAAGTTACCAACTAGGTAATATTATAAGAAATTTTATCTTCTCTTTTACCAATTATAAAATAATATGTATTTGGGCATCACATGTCAAAATCGAAAAAGATGAAAAAAAGTAATTTTCTTTTAATATATAATTTATAATAAATTTTAATTTTATATTTCGCAATAAAATGGTTTAAAAATGAATTTTTGTAACGAAAAAAATATTATTGATAAACTTTAGGATTGTACTTCTCAAAATATTAATGGGCTTCAAAAAAAATAAATAATACAAAAATATATTTTTTTCATTTCTTTGAAAATAATTTTCTTTTACCAAAAATCTCACTTACATAACAATATGGCGGAGTAATACTTTAAACAAAAATAAGTTTGAATATGGCGGACTAAGCAAAATCTACTTTAAAGTAAATTTCACATAATTTTTCGACTTTAAAGAAAATTTTTCTTAATTTTAGGTTGACATTAACCTAAATTAGGTCGCAATCTTTTATTTAAGAAATTTCTACTTAAACTTGTAACATTCTACCAAATTGGTTGCATTTGAATTTCTACGCGTTCTATTTTAGTGAATTTCTACCTATTGGTACACCAGCATCGTTTTGTATAAAAATTTAAGTATTGTTGCTGCTAATTGCAAAAGTATAATGGCATATTCAATTAAACTTTTTTATGGAGATTTAATTTTCCATTGTCTATTGAATTTCTTTCTAAACCCAATATGTGTTTCATTATAGAAAAATAAATATAACCCAAATATATATGAAAATCTTATAATTATTTAATCTTTAGTCGATAATTTTATTAACGGTACAAATAATGAATAATTACTCAGTTTCATTATTTACTAAATAACTTTGGTTTAATCTGTTAATAATTAATAATAATTCTATCTAATATGTAAATTCAAATTAAATTTACAAAAATTGCATCAAACAAAATTGTACATCATCCTTCAAAAAAATGTTTTTCCCAATTTTTGTAATTACAGCAACAAGATATTACGTATAATTTTTTTTTGTTAAATTGCATCCTTTAAATAGGTAACTTATTTCTTATTTAAGTAAATTTTTACTAATTTTCGAAAATGAGGTCGACAAAAAAAAGAGTATTTTTGGTATAATCGACTTATAGATTAGTTTTTAAGTTATTTTCTACCAAATATTTGATTATAAATTACCTTACAAGACTTAAGCTTACTATGAAGTGGAAAATTAGGTAAAATTAGGTGTGATTTTCCTTGTTTTTCAACTTCGAAAAAATGTTATTTGAGGTTGAAAATAGATGAAAAATGTGGTAAAACTCTCCTCATTTTGCGACTAAATTACGTGTTCAAAATAAAATTGACTTTGAGGTTGATTTTAGGTAAAAATTAGGTATAGGTGTGTGCTGGTTTTGACTTAAATTCTACTATTATTTTGATATAATTTTTTTGGGCGAAAAATACGTATAATCAACCTAATTAACTACCTATAAGTAAAATTCATTTGAAAGTCAAGAAAACTGGTTGAATCGACGTAATTTTTACATAATTAGGTAAATTTACACCAAACTGTAGTTGAAAATCACCTATTGTGTTGCTTGGGTAGATATCTAAAGAAGTTATTATTTCAAAATTAACTAAAGTGTAGCCCAACACAACCCGATTTGCCAGTTAGCTTTCTCATTAAAGCTACGGAAAAACTATAGGATTAAAATCGGTTTTAATTCACAACGTTTTCAGTTTCGGTAAAACCTTTCGTTACCATTCGATTGATATTTTTTGAGGGAGAAAAGTCAGCATATTAAACGATTCGCTTCTTCATCCAGCGCAATGTTTAGATTGTAAATAATTCGTTTAATTCTTCGCAATCTGTGGTTTGTCTGGTGCTCGAAATGACAAAGGGGTCACCGATCGTTTAAATTTACTAATTTTATTAAGTGGCACAATGTTGCAAGGCACATTTAATAGTTCTGTGACGATGGTCGGGAAGTAAAAATTTCCCTATTTATATTTTTATTTTTTAAATCTTTTCTATTTTTATTTCATTTTCTAACTATACCTTAAAAACAAACAAAATATAAAATACATAATCGATTGTGATATGGCAAAAGTATCCTACAAAATCAACGATAGAAAGAAAATCAAAATAACAAGAAAACGTAAAAATATAATCTTATTTATAACTTCTTTTTGTCTTATTATGCCAATTAAATTGGAAATTTTATAATTCGAAGTAAAAATTAAAAAAAATGTATTATATATAATACTATATTTTTCAAGGAACTTGAATATAATTTTAAAAATGTTATAATAGAAAATAAAAACAATTATGTTAAATTTTTTCGACATGGAAGGATAAGTTTTTATCGATTTGTAAATTTTTCTTAAACATACGAGTTGACGTGAAATATCACATAAAATTGCTAATAGTAATGAGATATCACTAGCCTAGTTGATAGTAGGGATGCTGACGAATTAACTGTATTCAGTCAACGAGAGTAGTCTCAATATTAGCTGTGGAATATTCCTTCATGATAGCACGCTATTGCTCAGATTATTGCGCAGATACGAGCCTTTATAAAACTGTGTGTGGGATTTAATCATTGCGAGACAGAGCGTCATATTATCAAGGAATATGCAACTAACTGGATTATTGGCAACCCCATTTCAGTTTTTTTTCTGCAAATTTTTAAAATCAATTAGCTCTCTTATTTTATTTTTATATTATCATCATATCATGAAATATTGGTCTATATGTCTTATTTTGTATGTCCTTTATGCGTTTAAATGTGTTTTATATATGTTATTTGTTGTTTACTTATCCATTCATACATAGCTTTTAAAAAAAAAATTGAGGACAGAAGTGAAAACTTAAAGTCGGAAAATAGCAGTGTTTTTAGCATCTTCCAACTATTGTATGAATCAAGAAAAATTATGAATCAAGAAAATAATAATTAGAACTAAGAAAATAACAAATTTATCTCAATCTCTTCTAATATATATAACTTCAGCGTGACGATCACGCGAATACATAAAATTTCACAACGCGCCTAAAAAAGTTTTCACAAAAAAAAAAGAAAAAATAATAAATAAACAAAGAAAAACAATTAAACAAATTAAACAAGATTATAAATATTTTTAAAATAATAATTTTTTTAATAAGAATGATTACAATTTATCTCACTCACTTTTAATATTGATTTTTAATATCATAGCGTGACGATCACACGAATACATAAAATTAGCCCCATACAAAATCGACCAACGCGTCTAAAGAAGTTTTTCAGCTCCTTTTTTTAAAATACAAATAATTACAATTTATCTCACTCTGTCTTTTAATATTGTGACGATAAGGGAAGGCGATAGAATACAACACAATGGAAACACCTTTCGAGAAAATACTCTATAGAGAAAATCTTAGAGTATATACAAATATAGAGAAAACATAACTTTAAAATTGTATGAAGAGAGACATAACAAATTGTGATCAATCATATGTAATATTCAATTTCTCTTTTCGCCATTTGCATTTCTATTTATTTACAACAACAAACTTTTTTATTATTACAGGGACTGAAACCGAATCCGAACCTGAACCCAACTGAACCCAAATGGGTTCAGTTTCGGTCTTTTTATAAACCATGAACCCGAATCCAAAACTCAATCAGGTTCAGGTTCATAAATGAATATAAAAAAATATTTTCCTACGCAAGTAAGCGTAGAGAGGCTTCTTCAGCTTTGAAATTTGTATTATCACCACAAAGAGCAAATTCAAAAAGAAGAAAATTTAAAAAATATTTTGATTATTAAATTAAATGAGAAATTTTTAAAAAAATAAATAAAGAAAAAAAATTAATTTTTTGACAAATAAATAAAATATATTGTACTCTTTTTCTAAATTTTGAGCCCGAACCCGAACCCTGAACCAAACCTGAACCTGAACTTTCTGTTTTGATTAACCCGAACCTGAACCCAATTTTTTCAAGGTTTCAGTCCCACTTGTTGAAATTAAAAACAATTAAATAATTTAAAACGAAACGAAACAAAAAGTAAAATGTATTCTTTTTAGTTGTGCTAATTTTTATAAAATGAATGAAAATAATTACGAGAGTATTTTAAATTTACTGTGTTATTTCCAGTGATTTTATAATAGTGAATATTTTAAAATGGACAAGCAATATTTTCTAACGACACCATCAAATATTTAAGTTATGTAAATATTTTCAAAGTATGTTATGAAAACTTGCTGACAAACTCTTTTCGCTATATGGACAAATTAATTTTTAATACATAAAATAGTAAAAATTATATGTTTGGTTATAATAAAATCTAAAACGTATCCAAACGTCAATTTCTGTTTATTTTTTTTTATACAGTCGCAGGAAGGGAGAAACTATTATTTTTTTGTGGTAGGTTTTTTTCTTATAGATTTAAAAGAAACTCGCGATAATTGTACAATTTTAAATCAAATGAAAAATTTACACACGTCTATGGGAAGACAACTGTTTCTCTCTGAGACAAATAAAGGAAAACAAACAAACAAAAAAACGATTTGACATAAGAGCAGTCACGGTAAATATTAGTTATAGTGATCGGTTGGAGAAAATGGTTCCACTAAAGGAATATAAAAATACCTCGATCAACAAAAGAAAATATAACGTAACCAAAGTAAACACGTAATAGGAAGTTTTTGTTTATCCTATAAAAAAGTAAACGCAATCTCTTAGAGAATAGGCAAATAAACAAATTAAAAAAAAAAGATCTCACACCTATGTGTCAATATTTGAAAAAGATGATCTTTGTTGATAAATAAAGGAAAAAAGGTTGTGTTCAAGAATTTAGTAGAAATATTGGGATTACTTCTTCTAGCTAGTATATGTAAGAGGTCGTGTTAGGGATAGAGATCAGTATAAAATTATCAGCGAAAGAATTTAGTATAAATTTATCAGTGACATAAGCGAGTTTAAATTATACATGACACTTGTTCGTCAAAATAAATTGTAAGAGATTATTATAAATGTAATAGATTATAAGTGTAAAAGAGTTATAATAAATAAAGAATTGTGAATGCAAGAATAATTAAGTGGTATACTAGCAGAAGAAATATTGTTATAAGAAATAAAATCTTCAACAACTAAAAATTATAACATTTAGAAAATCTATTGTTTTAATTTCCTGATTTAGTGATCGAACAAAATATTAGTAATGCGGCCAAGAAACTTTACAATATAATAGCGTGTCACGTGAATATATTTTTAATATAATAGCGTGACGATAACGCTAAAACACAAATTTTCCCCATATAAAAGCGCCAAACGCGCCCAAAGAAGTTTAGACTCCAAAAAAAATTTTTACTTCAACAAATCAAATATGACAAACAGTTTTGTTTTTGGTTTTGCTTACAAATATAATAAAACCTTTACTATAACACGTAAACCAAGAAAAACGTTACATTCAATAAAAAAGAAAAAGAAACAAATTATGAACCAAGAAAACGTTATAGCTCTGCTCAGGACATTGTAATACATATATTCTAAGTGCTAGCCTTCTAACTCAAGGGTACCGGGTTCGATTTCCGATGGAGACCACCTTTTCTATACATTATTCAGAATATGTGCTTTGAGACCTGGTTGTTGGTTATAATTCTGAATGTATATTACAAGAAAACGTTTAACTTGGTATCTGGCGATACTAAAAGCTATTGAGTCAAGTGGTGGGATTTAATGCTAAACTTGTTGATTCGATTCATATTTTTTTTATATATACCTTCACTTTCGTAATCATAAAACCAACCGAGTATATAACAATAGAGCGGAATCCACGGTGTAAAAAAAAAATTGAAAACCAGCAATGGAGATTTACAGAAAAATAATATAAGCTTGCAATAAAAATTTTATTTATAGATTTTTTTTGGGAGAAATACAGAACAAAATCTAAAATATAGTTCAGTTTACCTGAAATAAATCAGGTAAACAGAGTGCTGAAAGTCTTGTCTCCGGCAGTATATGAGAGATGGTCATGTAATGTTAGTACACTTAATCGAAAATTTTATTCGCATTTTTAGCGCGTTTTTTTACGCCATCTATTTTCTCATTTCTAAACTAATAATTTGACAACTTAAACACGTCTTATGTTCTCCTACAGTACTAAGTAGTTTTATAGATAGGCTTTAAATGCTTAAATAAATATTTGCTCAAAGTTCTTTTCTATATGTAGCATAAATGTACAGTACTTCAAAAAATGTACGAAATGCGTCCCTTAAAATCAATTTTCAATTATACCAATGTAATCCCCATCTCTCTCTCTCTCTCTGGCGTTTACATCCCATGAAGGGATTTTGCCGTCTGTGCCACCAGCTTCCAATCATCTCGTTCCATGACCAGTTGACCCCAGTTTCGACATCCTATATCACGAAGGTCTTGGATGATGTCATCACGCCAGCGTTGTCTAGGTCTTCCTCTTCGACGAACACCAGCTGGTTGTTGTTGGGACGCTTTTTTTATCATTCTTTCCAATGGAGCCCTTTCTACATGACCAAACCATCTAATCCGGTTGGATTTAATGAATCCGATTACATCGCAGCCTCCAAGAAGCTGTCTGATTTCATGATTCATTCGGATTCTATACTGATTTTCAGCAACTTTACATGGACCATAAATTGTACGTATGACTTTCCTCTCGAATGTTGATAGAATTCTACAATCGGAGGAAGTCAGTGTCCAGCTTTCACTTCCAAATGTAAGCACAGGTCGTATCAATGCTTTGTAAAGTGTGAGTTTACACGACCGCGAAAGATGTTTTGATCGCAGAAGTTTTGAGTATGCGTAGAAAACTCTGTATGCGGCAGAGACACGGGCTTTGATATCTGCCTGCATGTCATTTGACGATGTTATTACAGACCCGAGGTATTTGAAGTTTTCCACGCGTTCCACTTCATAGTCGCCAGTATCCAGATTTCCGGGAGGTATGTTCTTAGATGTTGTTAACACTTTAGTTTTGCTGGTGTTGATGCATAATCCAAGCCGTTTAGCATTTCTTTCAAGCTGAGAGAGACTATCCTTAATATCGCTTGTTCTACGTCCGAGAAGCACAATATCATCTGCGTAGCCAAGAACTTGACTAGATTTGTTATATATGCAGTTTTGTGTCTCAATTCGGCTTTTTCTTATCGCGTACTCCAGCGCCAAATTAAATAGTACGGGCGCGAGTGCATCACCTTGTCGAACACCTGATGTTATATCGAAAGGATCAGAAACTGACCCTTCGATTACTATTCTACAATTTGATCCCGATGTTGTGAGTTTACACAGAGAAACAAGTTTCTCTGGGATACCAAGGCATATGAGTGCGGACCAGAGGTTGTCGCGGATGATACTATCATATGCTTGCCTGAAATCAACGTAGAGCTGGTGAATGCTGATGTTGTACTCCCAACATTTTTCCAGAATCATCCTTAATGTAAAACATTGATCTGTGGTTGAGCGGTTGGGACGAAAACCACACTGATAGTCACCGATGATAGATTCGGCGAACGGGATGAGTCGAGCAAGTACAACATTAGCTAGTATTTTATATGCAGTGTTCAACAGTGCGATGCCACGATAATTTTCACACTTTAAACGGTCACCTTTCTTATGTAGCGGAACAATGAGAGCTGTTTTCCATTCATCAGGTAGTTCTTCTTGGTCCCAGATTGCAAGAATCAGATCGTATATACGTGAGACCAGAGCTGCTCCTCCATTTTTCAGAAGTTCTGCGGGAATTCCATCGAAACCTGGTGATTTGCCATTTTTCAGTTTTTTAATGGCAGCTTCCACTTCTTCTATTGCTGGGTAAGGGACAAAAATCTCTTCAGTTGATGGAGCAATTGCTCGAATAGGATGAACTTCGTTCGTCCTATTCAGTAGGTCTTGAAAGTGGGATCGCCACACTGCCAGCACATCACGTTCACTTGTTGTAAGTTCATTATTTACATTTTTGATGGCTGTAGATCTTGGGTGGAAATCTTTGGTCAGATTTCGTGCATTGGCAAAGCACTCTTTTGAATTTCCGTTGGCCGCATGTTGGTTGATGTTTTCGATGCAGCTCTTCATGTGTTCGCGTTTCTTTTTACGTAGAAGTTTTGCTGAGGCTTTCCTGGCGCATAGATAATCAGCTTGGGAGCTTCGGGTGTTCCTTGTTAACCATTTTTCTCGCAGTTTTTGTTTATTTTCAACGGATTGGTGGCACTCGTCGTCAAACCATTCGTTGTGTGATTTCGGTGGTCGTTTTCCGATTGTAGTTTGTGCTGCGGCTATAATGGTTGATTGAAGCGTTTGCCATTCTTCTTGTATGTTTAATGGCATCTCAGAAGAGATGTCATGCTCTTCTATGTTTTGTGTTATTATTTCCTGATATCTATTCAGCGTTTCCGGATGTTTAAATGCTTCGACATTCCAGCGCACGGTCTTTTTTGCTTGTCTGTTAAATGTGGATGACAACTTGCACTTGTACTTAAAGATGACAAGCATATGATCGGTGTCCATATCAGCACCTCTGTATGATCGAACGTCAGTTATACTTGTAGAGTGTCTCTTAGAGATCATGACGTGATCGATTTGATTTTCCGTTCTTCCGTCATTTGATTTCCACGTTGCCTTGTGAATTCTCTTGTGAGGGAAGAAAGTGCTGGAAATTACTAGATCATACATCATAGCCAGCTCGGCTGCGCGAAAACCGTTATTGTTGCTGGTATGATGCAAGCTGTTAGGGCCGATATGTGTTTTAAGTTCTGCAATCCTACCGATTTGAGCATTAAAGTCACCTACCACGATTTTTATATCGTGCCGCGGGATGTTATTGATGACTTCCTCGAGTTCTAGGAAGAACAGGTCTTTAATATCGTCTGCTTTATCTTCAGTAGGTGCATGAACATTGACGATCGTTACATTGAATTTTTGCGTGCGGATTCTCAGTGTGCATAACCGCATATTAATAGGGCAGAAGTCGATAACATGCTGATTCACGCGACGGTGTATAAGAAAGCCAACTCCAAATTCTCCTCCGTTTTGATGACCGCAATAATACAGAGTGTATCCTTTCGCTGTTTCATGGATTCCACTGCCTGGCCATCTTAGTTCTTGTAATGCCACTATATCCAGTGTGTAGCTCTCGACTTGTTGAGTGAGTTTTAGGAGATCTCCTGGTCTTCTGAGGCTAAGCACGTTCCAGGTTCCCATTTTTAAATCGTAGTCCGGGTACAGTTTCCGAGGTCGTTCCAATAATGAATCCGAGATATTCCGAGGCCTGTGTACAGAATTCATGACAATAATTTTTTTACGGAAATGGGGTGTTAGCCCTTCGCCCAACCCAAATTTTCGTGAATGGGTTCGTTCTGCATCTTAAGGTCACCAGAAACAACCTTTTTACACGTTTATATAGCGAGCCGCTTGATCCAAGACAGACGCCCACTGAAAGCCGCCCCTAGCATGGAGAACAGACGCTTTCTACACATTTATATAGCGAGCCGCTTGATCCAAGACAGACGCCCGCTCCAAGCCGCCCCTAACATGGAGAACAGACGCTTGAGTTGCATTGGTTTTATGGCGCCAATGACTCGCCATGGTGCAGAATCATTGAGTATAAGCAGTATTTACTCTGCCCCTCTCAACTACACCAACCTAATTCTGTTAGCGTTACCCAGGTAGCACGGCGTGGACGTAGAATTTCGGATTTTCGCTACCCAATCCCCATCTCGATGCCATAAAATTTAATATTTAGTATATTTTTATGTTAAAGCTAAAACACCAAAAGTTTACTTAAAATTAAATAGAATAAAAACACAATCATAAGCCGAATATGTTTTTTTTGTACAGGCAATTTTGTGAAATAAATTCTAAGAAACATTTATTCATGAAATTGTTAAATAAAATAAAGTTTTTTTTACAACTCCTTTGCTTCTGTAGGATTTTCTCTTAAATAATCAGAGTTCTTGGATACTGAAACCTTCTAACTACAATACAATATAGTTTTTATCGCACGTGCTAATAAATTGCACCGCACATATACCATGTCACATGTTATAACATGTCTAGGCGACTGCACAAATAGCATGTTATTTGTTATAGCCTAGCCACAAATACCATGTTATATGCCTATGATAAAAAGTAAATTTCATGTAATATATGTATATCATTTTTTCAAAAGCGACAGCTCAAAAATAAATAAATGTAATCATTTCCTTGTTGAAGACAAACGTGTTTTGTGAAAATTCAAATGAAAAAAATTAAGTTGATTAATACATGCGATTGATTGATAAATAAACTACTACGTTTCAAAATATATTAACAAAACTGAAATTTCGTAATATTTGAGGTCATGTGGCATAACAATTTTTTATTTGTTATACAAAGAGTTCATTCTTTCAACAGTTCAAAATGTGGATGAATTTTGTCATAATAATTACGATTATTTGCAATTTTTTAAATAATTCAACATTTTTATGCAATACTTTTCTTAGAGGAGGTTATAAGGAACCATATTATCTGTATTTTAATTTAAAATAGCTTTAATGTTTACAATTTCAAACTAGTATAACATGTGATAACCAGTAACCACTTATAACATGTGACATGGTATATGTGCGGTCCTTTTAACATGAATTTTTTTTTGTGATTTTTAATTCATTAAAACTATTTTAATTTTTGTCTAAAACTATTAGAAACCTGTTCAAAGTGGAATAATAACCTTGTTTCTAAAAGTTGAGAACAATCTCTTAATGGGATGTTGTTGACAAATTAAAGACTAGAATCTTAGAGTGAATATAAATATAAAGAATTGTATGAGAACAGACAAAAAAAAATGTTGATAGCACATCTATCATATTCAATTTTTCTTTTCTCCGTTTTGATTTGTTTTTCATTATTTATATTTACTACCACAAACTTTTTTATTAAATTATAAACTCAAAACAATTCTATGTTTAAAATGCCAAAAAATATTAAATGTTTTCTTCACAGTTGTACTAATTTTTTTAAAATGAATGACAATAATTATGAGAGTAATTTAAATTTATTGAGTCAATTAAAGTCAAAAATTTTATAATGGAAAAGCAATATTTTCTAACGATATGAAGAAATATTTAAGTTGTGTGATTATTGTCAAAGTATATTATACAAATTTCCTAACAAACTTTTTTCCAGGACCAGGATCACATGTGCTAATTTTGATTTTCTTTTCTTTATTTAGGGCCATGATTCATGTAAAAAAATTGTCTTTCAATTTTCGCTTTGATATGTTGAGAGGCGGTAACAATTTTTAATCGATAATATTTTGATCGGACAACAAAAATAATATTTTAAACATTGTTCTATTTTTATTTTTTCTTAAGATATAAAACATAACCTAGAAAATTTTTCTTTTTGCAATTGCAAAAACGTATATTAGAAAAATGATTTTTAAAAGTATTTTTTATCGATAATTAATTAATTCCGATTTTTAATTTCAATTTGACTGTTTAAACAAATTAAAACATTAAATATGCCAGCTTTGCTTAAATATGCTATTACACTGTCATATATCAAGTTAAATTTGTATAGGAGTTTAAGCAAAGAACTGTGATGGGTGCCTGAATCCAGTGACATACAACAATTTAAAAATTAGTGGGCACACATCTAAATCGTTTAAAAAATAAATTTAGATACTTAAAAATTAAACAAATAAATAATGCGAAGTTTAAAACAAAATAATACAAGGAAAAAAATAAATATTGAAAAAAAGTTGGGAAATTTGCCTTTGGGAAAGCATAGGCTTATCATCAATGTAAAGATCAAATTCACCTTTTAATAGCAAATGGGACAAATTTTTCGTTTTAAAAGGTGTTTTAAAACCTTGCATAACCAAACATTTTAATTAAAACATTAAAACAACAATTAGAGTACAAGTTTTATAAAACGTGAGCTAAAAGATCGCATGATGAGGAAAATGAAAGAAGCAAAAAGAAATGTTTAAAAAGGAATTAAGAAAATTAAATTAAGAAAGGAGAGAAAAAGAACACGAAATGGGAGAAATATTAAAAAGGAAAACAATTAGTGGGGCGTTCAATCATCTTCACTTACACCCCGATTACTGAAGTCGTGTCACATAAGGTGACATGACTATAGTCATGTCACGTCGCTTAAAAGTTGGTATTATTGAAGTCGATAAAAACGGTCACTACTAAAACTAAAAATTCTGAATCGAAAAAATTCCAAAACTAAAAAAAACTTACACTTTACATTCTTCAATTTCATAAAAACAATTAAAGATGTTTGAAAAAATTATCGTAACATGAAAAATTGAGGCGACTAAAATGTCATTTAAAGTGACATCTGTCGTATAAAATGACTTGAGGCGTAAAAAACGACTTCAACAATACGAAAATTGATGCGATGTGACTTAGTCATATAAAGTGAGTTGACTTGCCTTCGGTAATCGGGGTGTTAATCATCTTCGTACTACACGACAGTTTGTTTCAATTATTCATAACCAAAACTGTTTTTACCAAAAACACAAAATCAAAAACCACAACGGGTCCCTGTTTCGGCGCCATGTAACATAATTGGACTTTGATTGTATTCTAAACGACGATTTATTTGAAACTTATTTATGCAGACTTACTTATTCACCGCCATTTTAAATAAGTATTTAAAAGCTATTCTAAATGATTTAGCATACTTAATTTGACAGAAAAATAAAAGCAAATGTGAAAATAAATTTAATTATAAAGATTTATTTAATTTGTTCAATTAAACAGTTTTCAAAACATTTCATTTTAAATTATTACTTTCATTTTAATTATTACTTCAATAAATTATTACTTCAATTTTATTAAGGATCGAAAAAGAAGTTTTATTCCTTAAAATCATTTAGTAAACAAACATAAAAATATTTGACCCTATCAAATAAAATTACATTTTTCTATGAAAAAAATTCAAATAAGTCACCTCCTTTCCTTACTTATTCTAATAAATAAGTCTCCACAAATAAGTTTCAAATAAGTTTTGGTTTAAAATACTTTATACTAAAAAATTAATAATCGAACTACGGGAAAACCTGAATCTACTTCAACTGAAACGCAGTTTTGGAAATCTCTTATGAATTTCAACCAATACTTTTTCTATTAACAAAATAAATAAATTAATGTTGAAACATAAAAATTTAAATGTCAAATAACAAAAAAAATAACCAAATAAGCTTAAATTATATGTATATATGCTAATCCGCTTCTTCGTGTTTCTCTTGTCCCAACAATCAAACAGCTTATCCGCTTACTTTTAATAGCAATACGGTTGATGAAAATTTATCACAAATTTTTTGAAATAATAAGCATTTTGTATCTTTTCACCACCAATTTCCATATTTAACCAACCTAGACATAGTTGAGTTAACGTTGCATCATCATATTTTTCAGATTATCCAGATAATTTTTGTTTTGATTTAATTCTACGTACATATTTAACTTTTTAATTTAAAATGCATAATCTAACGATCAAACAAAATGTTCGAGTATATATAGTAAGATTCTTCATGTTTTTGTTTTCTTTCCCACCATCTCCCTCATCGTACACAAATTACAAATTTCCACTTTCATATATCATCTTACCAAACAACTTCGCCATAACTACATAAATTTGAACTGTATTACGTCTACATGTAATACTATGACTAAGCCTTACAAACAAAAATGTTTACCATTTATGTAGACAAAAAAAAACATATATTATCAATTGACATTGTTGCATCAAAACAATTAACTGAGAAAAAATGTTAGAATATTATTGAATGACTTGTGACATACATAAATGCTTTTAGGTTTGTTTTAATTTAAAGAACGGAATCGAAATAAATTTGCAAATTATTAGCGAATTTCTTTAAATATGAATCTTATTATTTTAGAGTAAAACTCGAAATTGTCCGTCGTTACAAAGCTAGAAGAAACGAAGATAATGATGATAGAACTACCATCACTATCTGCTGTTTATTCTAGAAGAACGGACTATAAGAATCGGCTATCACGACTTGCTACAAGAATTGCTATGATTATTTTTAATATTTATTATTTATTGATAAATTAAAAATTGAGTTGCCTATTCACTTGCAAACGTTACATTAAAAAAACTGTTTGAGATGATACAAAAAAACAGAACTCACGTTAGAAAGGACAAGAAATGAAAAATCTCGCAGTACAAAAAAAACATATACATAAATTATTAAAATTTATTTATTTTATTTATTTAATTAATTTATTTAAAGAAATAAGATATTTATTCATTTTTATTTAATTAAACTATTTAATTATCTATTTATTCGTTATGAAAACAAAATATTTAATTATTTATTTATTTCTTAGAACGTAAGAGATTTCCAATTCTTAGATTAGTTTGTTGAAAAAAAGAAAATAATTATGATACTAAGATCATACTACGAGCAAGAATCCCGCGCTCGTGAGCCCTCTCTAATAATGGCATGTGAGAACTGATTGGTCTGGCCCTTAACGACCAAATTTTACTGAGCAGATTTTTACCCCATTATAAAGACAACCATGACTGTCATGATGCAGTCCGTATGACCGAGTTCCACTGACCCAGGTATGGTTGCTCTACCTAAAAACCTAAACTAATAACTAATGCCATTCCTGGAGAGCGCTTTCGTGCGCCAGACTCCCAGTCTCTAAGCTCCAATCGTCAAAGTTACTATTACAATTAAATGAAAAGAAAAAAGGAAGGAACGCGGTGAAGTCCCAACCAGAAAAATAAAACTGGTTCCCCACTTCACTTCATTGAATAAGTTTATGATGTTGAAGAATGGTACTACTGGTAAGCACGCTAGGTGCTAATACAATAGCAGCCACTATTCTCCACCAAAAACTTGCTCGAAGCGAAGAGCAGATTGATCTGTCGATCGCATATCCATATAGGAAATAGACGACCTAGAACCGTCAAATCAATGTTAAGGGGTGAAGCCCCATACATTACATTAGGCCTACCACTTCAAGAAAAAATTTATTTTAATTTATCCTTGGCAGCCACTCCCCCCTCAATTTGGAGAAGCACCGCCTCCGCCTCTGACCTACGCCTCACCAAAATACTTGATATCTATCATATTTAAAAAAAATCACTAATCACCCAAAAAAAATCCGAATTCCAATTTAATTAAATGAATTTAATTTTTCCAAAAAAGAACCTCAAAACATATTGTTCAGTATCACTAAATCACGTAAAAAAATGGTTGTTTTTTTCGACGCCGTGTAACATAATTATTCAAAACCAAAACTGTTTTTACAAAAAACAGAAAATCAAAAACCACAATGGGTCCCTGTTTCGGCGCCATGTAACATATTATTTGACTTTTTACTAAAAAATAATCGAACTACGGGAAAAGCTTAGTCTACTTCAAACGAAACCCATTGTTTTGGAAATCTCTAATGAATTTCAGACAAAACTTTAAATTAACTAAACAAATAAATTAATGTTGAACACACAAAATTTAAAATTCCAAATAACAAAAACAATTATGTAAACTTAATCAAATAAGCTTACATATTTTTCCAATAAAACAAACTTCTTGAAATATATAATAAGCATCCTGTAACTTTTCACCACCAATCTCCATATTTCACCAAGCTAGGCATAGTTGAGTTAACGTTGCATTATCATCTTTTTCTTGCATCGTTGTTAATGTTTTTTTTCGTAAAATCAAGACAAATGAAAAGCATTGAAGCTGAAATGCTAAACATTCCAGATTATCCACGCAAATTAATCCTTCAATACAGTATACTGTGGCACCATCAATTATCCACACTTCATCACAATTACTTAAATCCTTGTTAAATTTGTCTTCAAATAAATCAACAATTACATTAGGTTTCTGGAATTTGAAAACATTCGGTCACATAATAGAGTGGACCGTGTTCAGTTGATGGTTTGATTTCATCTAAAACAACACGATACTACTACTTTTAACATCAAACAATTCATCAATTTCACTTGTTTCAGATATTATAAATTTAATTATTTTATTATTTAAAACATTTTTAGTAACCATTTATATTAAAAATAACTAAGACTTTATTGTTTGATTCAAATTTATATAATCCTTTGTTTGGAACAAATGCTCGAGTATGTATAGTAAGATTCTCCATCTCTTGCTTCTTCTTTTTAATAATCTCTCATCGCACACAACTCTAAAATTTCCCTTTATCATCTCAATAAAAAATGCAAATCAAACCATTTCATTATAGATGAAAAACGTGTTCTAGACAGAATTGTGAAAACTTGACCATTTTTAACCAAGTTCAAATTTCGACTTTTTCACCTGCGTAGATCACGTTTTTCATCTACATATATCATCTCACTTTTCTACAACTACATAAATTTGTATTACTTATTGATATTGTGTGGTGAGTGGGTGACGCAACAAAGCTGAAAAAAAGTTAAAATATTATTGACTGACTTTTAGCACAGATAAATGCTTTTATGTTTGTTTTAATTTCAAGGCCGGCACCGATCCAAATTAGCGAATCATTAGCGGATTTCTTTAAATATAAGTATTTTTTTTTTTAGAATAAAATTCCAAATAGCAAAAATATGATGCAATTTTAAAGCATCGATGTAGGAAGTAGAATAATTGTTCATTTCTCTTAGTAGGAGCCAACAAATTAAAACGACTCAAAATAACCAACTGTTGCAATGCTTTAGCCTAAGTATTTGACTATTTCAACCCCCAAATGACCCTAATGTTTCCTCTTTTGTTCTTCGATTTTTAAGTTTCGCCATCACAAATTTTTGATCCAAAAACAATAACAAAACTTTTAAATCGAATAATCTACAAATAAGAATATTCAGTCGACAAAATAGCTAATAGTAATAAGTAAAACAAAACCATATTTTGTTGATAAAATGAGACGGACGAAAAGATCAGAAATAAATTGAATAGAAGAATTGTTTGCTATTCTTAGTTATTTTGCCGGAGGATTTGTTTAAATAATCTTTCCTTTTACACAATTTCTTCTAATTTAATCCTAATAGTTTCTTTGATTATTTTTTCTTGTGGATTTTGTTCTCTTAGTTTATGCTTTCGACTTTAATGAACACAAAACAATTAGACTCTTTTTTTATTATTAAATTAATGAAGTTTTGTGTTTTGTTTTTACAAATATAATTATATAGGAAGTGTTTTTTTCTGCTAAGAGGTCATCAATGTTAGTTAGGTTTCCATTTGTAGTTTTGATTAATTTTCTAAGAATTTCAATTTTTTGTAACAAAAAAATATGAATGATGGTCAAGTGTTTATATTTGATTATTGAAATTTTTATTTTCAGGTTTAAAGATGGAAAACCATATCCGTGGCCAAAAGATGTTTCTTCATTTATATTATATCCAGAGGTTGCTAATCAAACAATTTATACAACACATCTATTAACAACTGATTTAGGAAATTACTCATGTGTTTTGAAAAATGAAACTTTCATACAGGAACATTATATAGAATTAAAAATTCAAGGTAATTATTTAGTTTATGTTTAATATTTAAAGTTCTATAATGGTTCACATTGTTGTGAAAAAATTGTCGGGCTGGAGTTAATAACTTAGTACTAGGTCTTCGATTTAAAAAAGATATTCTTGTAAGTTATTCTTGCTCAGCACAACGACATCTTTCATTTAAATTTTCAGTCACTAAAATCAAAGAATTTTTTTTAAATTTCATAATCGTCAATTTAAAATTTTTTGTTGAATTTTTTTTTTCTCCCATTTCATGTCATTTTGAGTATCAGTTAATTGTTTAAATGTATTTAGCGTATGGTTCTTGTTGTGACACATTAAAAATGAAAATAAAACTTAAAATAGGTAGATTTTTCTATAAAATCTACATAAAACAAAACATGAATACACATTAAATGAGCTTACAATCGATTTGATTGCGCGTCTTTTAGTTCGAACATTGGGCAGTACATTTAAACATTAGTGAGTCTATCCATGCTACTACATCGGGAGTTGCCAAATGGATGTCTGAGATGTCGCCATTGTATCGTCGAATTCGACACACAGTTGCAATGTGTTTTATGGTTTGTTGTGGAGCTCCGCAGTCACATTGAGGGGACTCTGAAATGCCCCACTTGTAGAAAAAATCAGCACAACGTCCATTATTCGTTCTTATTCGGTTTAGTGTAGTCCATGTATGACGGCAGATCGAAACCAGGTTGGGCAGAAGTCGGGTTAATAATAGAAAGGCCAGGTGTGTTGTAATGATTCCAGGAGGTGTCCTAGGCATTCAAGATATTAAAATTACTTGCCAGCAGGTTGCTGGCAGTTTTATGTACAGGCTTTCTTGACTTCAATCGAAAACTAGTGTGTTCACCATAATATTCGTGGAAGGGTAACGTGATGTTGTTGGTTACCTTTTTATGTTCACGCATGCGAGCGTCTGAGTGCAGGTGGAGCGATATTGCTTAACACAGGGAGCCAAACAGTGATGCCAGATTTTCAAAAATGAATTTCCCGTTGACGTATCGAAAATTCCCGATTTTTTCCCGTTTTTTTAAGGAAAAAATCCCCCAGAAATTCCCATCAAGTTTTCAATAAAAATTTACATATAAATTCAAGTATTTATTGAAAAACTTCAAAAACCACCACAATTATATCAATATTTATCCTTCCGATAACTATAAATATAGGTTTATCTCTGTTTTTTACGACTATATTTGTGTACACCGAAAAAAAAACGTTTGTAGAATCAACTACAAAGCTTGTTTGATTTTGCGTCTAATACGAACGTGGTTATTTTAACCAATGTAGCATTGTCAATTTATTTTAAAAAACGTAACAATTTTCATTATTTAAATCAACCACGGCGTGATCAATTTTTCTTGTTCATATTTTTCAGTTCGTTTGTTCATGTTTTTGTTTGAAAATTATTGTGTTCGTTAAAATAAAAAACTAATAAACAAAATAAAGAAAAGTAATAAACAAAAGAATAGAAAAATAAAAAGTTTTTATATATTTTAACATGGCTGGTTTTATTTAACATTTTACTTTAGGAAATAATTTAGATGTGTTTAATTGATTTAAATAATTTCCATATTATTTGCATATAAAATTATGTGCGAAAGAAATTTTTCAGTCAATGTTATAACAAAAATATCGTTAATGAAACAGGCCCTTTCTATAGTTAATTTTGGTGATTTAAAAAAATTATTACATTTTTTTAATATTTTTTATTTGTCTTGTTTCATGTCCATTTATCGATATTTTAATTCAATTTTTCATAATAATGAGAAAATTATAGAAAATTAGTATAATTTTCTACACATAATTCAAATATTTAAATTTTTTGATTTCTGATGTTTGGTCTTTTAAATCGTATCATTAAAAAAATGGCGAAAAAATGGACGCATCCTTTACAAACAAAATCACACTCATACATTTCCTATTTAGAACGTAAATATACGAACGCTAGCTTTATGCATAAAAATGTTTGTCGGGATTGATGCGAAATACATACTTCTAATATAAAAAATTTCAAATATTATATTTACGAAAAAAACGAACCCATACAAACATCGATAGCAGCAAAAACAAAACAAAGATGTACCAAACCAAAAGATTTAATACGGCGTATTGCTTGATTCTATCACAAACGTATTCAATATCACTATTTTTAGTCTAATTTTTAATTTACCACGTTTGTAGTCAATTGAAAATTAAATCATAATTGACTCAACTACAAACATGGTTAAATCAAATATGTTTGTGATACTTATAAAAAAATATATCAACAACGGTTAAATTGTTAGTTTAAATACGGAGCGTTGGTTGATACAATCACTAACGTATTTAGTTCCCCAATTTTCACTTAATTTTCGATTAACAATGCAACATGTTTGAATCAAGCAAGATTTTTTCTTTCGGTGTACGTTATTAGTTAGTCTTAATATATAAATGAAACAAACAGCTGTTAATTTTATTCTGTACCGCGAATGTGGCGGAACACAATAAAACAATTTATTTGATTGTATTGAATGCTGAAATAAATTTTATTTTATTTTATAAAAATTTGATTGCATGTTATAAAAAATAAAAAGCAAACATTTTCGACATGTAGCCCTATTCCGGTATATCGTGAAATAGGAATTGGGAAATAAATTGTAGCAATTTTTCATAATTAGTATTCCGTGCCGCGGGAAATAACAAATTCGTATTAGAAAATATTTCGTTATTTCATTTATTGCACTTTTTTCTCAATTCACAATTCCCAGAGAAATGCCGGAATAGACGTACTGATTATCTAAAAAACAGTCAATTCAAACTGAAGCGCATGTTCCTCTCTCGAATATTAAAAAAGGCAAAGACTACTATGATTAAATTGAATTAAATTTCCAAAAGATTGTTTTTTGGTTTCTCATTAGTATAAAATTTGATGTCTTTCATCAGGTAGGGCTTTCATTAGGCTTTTTATAGACTTTTCATTTTCAAAATACCAAATAATTAAATCGATATCGAAATTGAATCAAATTTAATTAATTGTTTGGAATTAATTATTCAAAAAAATACAATAAAATTCATTGTTTTTCTTATTTCGTTTTACTTGCTTTATCAACAAATTTAAAAATAATTCAATTTAAAATAATAAATGTTACTCTATCGGAAGGATAAAACTTTGTATTGGGTTCGATTTTAATGAATTTTATTCTCTCCAAAATTTGTAATGCTCGCTTGTGCCTCGCTCACATCGTAAACTTTTCCTTGAAAAATAAAATATTGCATTAAACACTTACACAATATATTACTATTATTTCGATTATCCATACAACTTGTGAAATAAGAAAGAACTGCTATAAAATGGAGCATTAAATCTATTAAAATTGAGAAGGACATTTTTTAAAAGAAGTAAATATGTCTTGATTTCATGATTTTCAAAAAATTTTAAAATTGTAACAGCTCTTTTTCGATACGTAAACAACTGCTCAGAAATAAAATAGTGATGCCAAACATCCCAATTTTTTTTAATATGTTTAAAAAGGATGGATGTATAGAGAGCCAACTTGTAGTTCCAGGTGATTTCATTTCTCGTTTCGCAGCATCAAAATATTCCTGAAATTCAGATAACATGGTGGTCCGTTGGGGTTTTCAAAACGTACCTATCTCCCTAAGAAATATTTAAACAGCAGAAGGCTTAAATTCCATCGGGGATTTGACAATACTAAAGCCGATAGATGGCATATGCATTTAAGTAAAATTATCGGGTGATCGACATCTTTCTGAAGCCTGGTAAAATAATGGTTGGTGCAACCATTTCAAAATAAGTTTTAATTTAAAACGATTCTATTATTAAATGTGAAAAATCCCGCACTTTCCAAGTTTTTTCCCGCTTTCCCGTTTTATATGAAATATCTCGCAAACGGGAAAAAATCCCGCGATCTGGCAACACTGGAGCCAAGGTAAAGGAGTGGGCCTGATAGTACCACTTATAGTACGCATCGTGGCATGCAGCTGGCAGTCAAAATTTTGAGTATGTGTGCTATTCAACCAGACTGGCGTGCCGTACTCAGCCAATGAGTAAACCAGGTTTAGAGCAGTTGTGCAAAGGGTAGCTGGAGTAGCACCCCATGTCGAGCCTGCCTGTTTGTGCAATATATTGTTTCTCGTTTTAAGTTTTTTTGACGTATTCTCTCGGTGGAGTTTAAAAGAAAGAGTTCTATCGAGAGTAATGCCCAGACACTTTGGCTGTTGATTATATTTAATGACAGTTCCGTTAAATAACACTGATAGTTCGTATTTTGCCAGTTCGTTGTTTAAGTGGAAACAAGAACTCTCGGTTTTACTTAGATTAGGAAACAAGCTCCACGTTCGAAAATAGTCATTCATTATCGCCAGATCAGTTGAGAGCAAATCTTCCAAGATACCCATGTCTTTGTTTTGAATAACCAGGGTCCAATCATCAGCGTAACCAAATTTCTTTGATGTGGTGTCAGGGATGTCAGAGATGTACAAATTAAAAAGTAATGGCGCCAGAATGGAAGCCTGTGGCAAACCATTGTCAAGCATTTTGGACCTACTACAGGAATTATTTAGATGAACTTTGAATACACATTGAATTCATTGCATTGAACAGCTTATATATAATCCCAATTCGCCAGACCGTGTCATATGCTGCAGTGAGATCGATGAATACTGCGCCAGTTTTTAATTACTGGGATCTGGTCATCCAGTATCGGAGCGATACGGTTGTATATGAGCCGTTCTAACAATTTGTAGCAGGTGCTCAAAAGGGCAATTGGGCGATAGCTTCCTGGTTCATTGAATGGTTTACCTGGCTTAAGTATCGCTATCACTTTCGTAGTCTTAAAGTGTTTTGACTTTTGAAAGATTGCCGGAAAAATTTAGTAAGCCATTGTTTTACATTTTTTCCAGCATTTCTAAGAAATTCTGGAAAAATACCATCGTAGCCAGTTGCTTTTCCGTTTTTTGTTTGGTACAGAGCTGAATCTAGTTCTTCACTACCAAAGGAGTTCGCAGTAATTGCGCTTCATTCCTCTTAATTTACGTTTAATTGTTCTCTTATGAAGACGATTAATAGAAGAGCGAGACATGTTTACGATATGATTTGCAATGTCCTCTGGATTTATTTCATTGTTAGCACGAGTAATGGAGTTTGAGCCACTCAGTTTCCGAAGGAGACTTCAAGCTTCCCTGCTTGAATGGGAAAAATCAATGTTTTCAACAGCGTTACCCCACTTTTGTTTCCTCGCGGCGTCCAGTGAGTATATCAAGTTATCAGCCACGTCTGACTCACCACTACTAAGGTACTCCTTATATAATATACCGCTCTCTCTACTCCAGCCAGGAATGTATTCTTCACGGAAGCTTCTTGGGATGCATTTCTTAGCAGCCGAGATGATGGCTCCAACGAACCTATCGTAATTTTTAGGAATGGGTTAGATCCAGCGAATCACTGCATCCAACTCCAACCTATATTTAGCCCAGTCAGTGTTGTTAAAATTCCATCTAAGTTTAGGAGTAGAGTTAACGAGTGAGATTTGAATACCAACCTCAAGAATTACTGGGCGATGTTGAGAGCGTGGGAAACCTTGTAAGACAGCCCTAGATATTGGAATGGGATTACGTTGTTCGTTCTTTGTGGAAAAACAGAAGTCGGGATTGTAATCACGTCGCCATCTAGCAGATCTAAAGGTTTTCATGTCTTTTGCATCATATACCAGGAACATGTTGTTACCATCCGCCCAGTCAGTCAGTTGTATGCCATTGGGATTGTTATTTGAGTAGGACCACTGAGTGTGATGGCTATTGAAGTCATCAACATATATTGCTGGGTGGTGAAAAAATGGTAGAGTAGCGGCTGGCCATCCTGATTTGGAGGCTTGTATACGTTTACAATCTTCGTGTCTGATATATCAACAACAATAAGATGTATATCGTTGTCCGTTTGTGTAAGTACATGGGTGCAGTTCATGATTTCTGACTTAACATACGTGGCAGATCCATATGCTTGATAGTAAATAGCACTAATTAATTTGTAACCAACAATGCTTCCTCTAGAGGGAAGTTGCGCTTCATCTGCTGCATGAATTTCTTGCAGAATTACAACGTCGATGTCGAAATCTTTTAATACTCTTTGCAAATGTTCAGTTTTTGACTTGCTTATGCCTTCAATGTTCAATTGCAAAATACGGACTGAGGGTTCAATATTTTTTGTCTTATGGTGCTGAAGAGCTTCGTTGTTATTGTGATTTTGATTTTGATTTTGGTTCATGTTCATTCGTTTGTATCACAGCCAAGAGTTCGAAACGAAATATTTGGCTACCAAATTTAAATAGACTTTTAGCGTAATCCAGGGTGTAGTGCGAGGAGCTTGTCTATTCACACACCCCGTTTAAATGTATACAGATAATACATATCGGTAATTCAAAAACTAACTAACTAAATTCTAACAGTGAACTACTCAGAGTTATAATTAAAATTCCCCAGAATGTTAAAGAATTAGGATAAGAAATTTTCTTTATTTCTGACTAAATTTTATTCAAAATTAAAAGAAACTCAAGAAAAATATTCAGGAGGACACAAGACCTGATAAAAAGGTTTTATTTACTATACGGTTATAAGCAGGATCAATGCTTTCATGAAATGGAATTCGAACTACAGATGCTTCTTAATCACATTTAATCAGAGATAAAATGTTGCATTATCGCCAGTTTGTATATCGTTTCGGGCTCAGATTTTTCTCTACGATTCACATCTATTATAATCCATAAAAGTTTGCCAAGCAAAAGTCATTACCGACGTCCTACAAATGTCAAGGATATCAAAACCTTTTTTTGAGGATGTCCGGTTAAAGAAGGTGTTTGTTTGTGATCTTAACATGGAGTGCCGGTTGTTGAAAAAGGTTAAGCCAGTAGTAACTCCCTTATCTATTATTACCTCGTTAAAATGATTCTTGATGAAATCGAATTCGAATTATCTAGTTTTTTTTTTAGAATTAGCAAGAGGATGAGGCTTAGTCCATTCTGAAATGGATATTTGAATTATCTCCTGAATTATTTTTACGGTTAAGATAAGCCTTAACCTTAACAATTTTTTTTGTGTAAATTAATAAATTAAAAATAATAATCAATATTTTCCGAAATATCACTAATATAAATATTTTCTTTCAATTTTAGAAAACATTCCCGACACACCACTTCCAACCTTTCAACCACCCGATCAAAAATTAGCGGTAGGTGAAGAAGCTCGTTTCTATTGTGAAGCGTTTGTTGGAAAAATAGGATTGCCAGATGTCATAAATTATGTTAATTGGTATCAAGTGTTCGATGATCAATTTGTACCATCTACAAATGGCACACAAGTAATAACAGAACGTGAAGATGGTAAAATCGTTGGTGCCTACCTAAATATACCAAAAATTGAATTACATGATTATGGACGATATATATGTCGTATCGAAATCGGCAATCCCGAACATCGTTTAGAGATGTCAGTATGGTTATTGCCGGTAGCCGATGAAACGAATAATATGTTGATTCCAGTGCTGCTAGCTATTTTTGCAGCTGTTATAACAATATTTCTTATGTATAAATTTCGTTGTTTTCCGTTGCGTTTTTTTACAAATATAAATAGTTTAAACGATGATTGTTGTAAGGAAAATAAAATATCAGCAACTACTTTTCCTACAAATAAAATCAATATTAATAATAATCCTACTAATAACAGTATAACAAATAGTATTAGAAATAATAATAAAAGTATAGAAATTAAAGGTATTCGAACAGGGGTTTAAAATTTTTAAAACAAAAAATAACAACAATAGTAATTTAAAAAAAACTGATTTTAAAAATGCACGGTCCTATTATTACATTTTTGTTTTCAAAGTCGCGTTATATATATATTTTAAAATTAGTTTCTAGCTGAGGTCTCGATTTGGGCGCCAATTCAAACAAAAACTGTTTTCGTGATTTCATTGTTTAACTATTATAATTCATTAATTCAATAATCAATAAAATTTTCCCTAAACCTTACCAAATCGTTTGAACTCTTAAATACGTGATTTTTCAGTTTTACCCTATTTGTCTCAATTATTTTTATGATTACTATCTGATCTGTTTGTTTTTTGTTTTGTTATAAAGGTAAATAAATTTAGTTATAAAATTCAACTCACTCATACTTTTTTTTTATTTAAAAAATTACTACTTTTATTAAAAAAAAAAAGAAATAAAAAGGCGACTTAAATAAAAAAAAATCGAAATTATTTAAAATTTTTAAATTATAAAATTGACTTTTATTATTATTATTATTATATAAATTATTAGTAGATGCCATTGAAAGATATATTAAATTAATTAAAAATTAACAAATTATATCAATTTGAAACTACAAAATTTAAACCAGCTACTAAATTTAATTATTTAATTATGAAATATAAAATTATTATGTAAAACTTATATACGTATGTGTCTGTGTTTCTTTTTATAATAGAGGTATTTACATTAGAAATATGATTTTCAACATTTTCAACAACAATCTGCCAAACTCCGCTTTGTGGTAATTTATCTCCGAGATGAACAACATTGATTCAAAACTAATGGCGTTTTGTGATAGATTTATGTTTTTGCTGCAACAAACGTTAACATTAAATAAAACTTTGCAAAAATTATTTTTCTTTATCAGCAAATGAGTTTTACTGGCCAAGAACGCTAATTCAAATCACATCTCCAAAACCGATATCCTTTAACGGGTTTCCATTTCGGGATAATATACAACAATCGACATATTTATTTCAAACTTTGATATGAGCCACTTTCCAATCAAGTAAATTACTGAATGCACTTAAACTGAATTGTATTCCGGAATTACACTGAACGTAAACTGAGCTACTACAGAACTGAATTGAATTAAATAAAGTGAAGGAAAAAATAGGTACATCAGTTCAACATATTCAAATTTTTTTATTTACGGTTTGTGCTCAAACGTTAAAAATAATAAAAAATTAAATCGGTACATATTTGTTTGTGTCTAAATTTTCGATTTTGGTTATGTATTTTTTAAATGTCAAAAAATTGTTATTTTTGTTGTTTTGGCTCTATTTTTGATGATTTACTGAATAATAGACCACCAATTGGCTTCAATCAATTCTTTCAGCAATTCACTCGATTGGAAAGTGGCTATGATATCCAATAACAATAAGAACGAATAAATTATCAGGATACCGATTAAGGAATACGATTTAACCAAAACAGCAATCGCTTTTAAAAAATATTGTGTACAAACTAAAACGCCCGATAGGCAAGCCTTCTTCATTTTTTAGCACAGAAGAAATCGTGTAGCGCCATTTTGAAATTAAAACTCAATGTAAAAATATTCAAAAAATCGCTTTAACGCCGATAACGCCATCTAGAAAAATAAAACTCCATATAAAAAAATTCAAAAAATTTAATCAAAAACACTAATCCAATTTTATGCATATGGCGATGTTTTGTTTTTTTAAGATAGCGTGAATGAATAGGGTTTGTAGAATATCGGAGGTTTTGGTACAAACACAAAAATTTTCGTAATTGTATTAGTAATTAAAGTAGACCAATTTTTTGTGAATATTTTTATTTAGGCAATAATTTTCACTGAACGCTGTCAACTAAACATTACCTTTTAAAAGGTAATGAGGCAAAAGTAACCTTTGAAGAATATAGACGTTGAATTTTTTTTTCGCTGTCAATTTTTTTTTTTTAGTATAATTAAAATTTTTTAATTATATTCTTTTAATAAAGGGAATATAGTAGCCATTGGCCCTTACATACTATTAGTTGTATAGATTAGACTGCTTTGTATAGTCTCCCAATCAGTATCGGAATCAATGGAAGTTGGAAAATTAAAAATACTTAAGTTAATGTCGAGGGATTATCAGCTAATAAAGCAGAATATTTATCTTGCCTCTGTCATCTTGAAGATATTGATGGAATTCTGTTGGAAGAACTACATATCTCAACAGAACAACAACTTGTTCAAAGAGGAACAATAAATGGATTCGTTTTAGCATGATTTATTCTTCATCCTGTTTATGGAATAGCAACATATGTAAGATCGGAACTGTCAAATTGGCGTCTGGTGTTTATGTCGGATTCTGATGGAATTTTTCGTGTTGTCATTGAGGTATCTCTGGTGAAAATATTAAATGTTTACAAACCTGCAAATGTCAGATGGCCTAATGGTGTGTTGGACACCTTTTTGCATCCTGCAGTCGTAATGGGTGACTTAAACTGCCATAATACAGCTTAGGGGGGCTATGATAGTAATGACACCAATGGCGAAATACTATTAAACTGGTATGTTGTAAACGGTTTACATTTAATGTTTGATGCTAAGGATACAGCAACATTTCGATCGGGAAGATGGCGTTGAGATTATAATCCAGATTTGTGTTTCGTAACTTTAGATGTTAATGGTCAGCCACTTTTATCAACTCGGAAGGTATTAAATGGTTTCCCACACAGTCAACATCGTCCAGTGATTCTTTCTTTTGGTCTGAACATTCCCTTTGATGATTCAATACCCAGACCAAGATGGAATTTTATGAAGGGTGATTGGAAAGGTTTTTCGAATACCATGGATGCTAATATTCGATTTATTAAACCCATTAGTTCAAACTATAATCGGTTTGTAAGTATGGTTATTTCAACTGCCAAAAAATTTATAGCAAGAGGTTTCCGTAAGAAATATATACCGGAATGATCAGACTTTTGTGAAAATTTGTTTCAAGTATATCAAGAATTTGGTAATTCGGAAGTTGGTCATGATCTGTTAAACGCTTTAAACGAATCTCGTCAGAATAAATGGAGAACTCTTATGGAATCTATGGACTTTAGTCATCTAGTAGGAAAAGTTGGAAATTGTTATGAAAGCTAGACAATTCATCATCTCCATCATCTGCAACTAATTCGTATAATTGTAGTGCAAATGCTATAGCTTCTCGTCTTGGCGAAGAAATTACCGTTGTTATCGCTTATTTGAAGTCCAACAAAGCTGCTGGTCTGGATGGACTGTTTAATAAATTCTTTATGAATTTTGGGCCGAATTGCAAACTGTGGCTATCTAATTTTTTCTCAGATATTCTTTTAATTGGGATAGTCGCATCAGTTTTCCTAAGAAGTAAAATAATTGCATTTTAATTGCGTATACACGCTTTCCAAATTTTGAACTACATGGTGACGGCTTCAATACAATGGTTTTAAAGATTTGTCTTCCAGAAATGACATTTTTTACAATAGCTTTATACCGGTCCCCCAACAAACGTAACCAAAACATTTTTATTATACTGACAAAAATTGTGGACGAGATTAGAGGAAAGTCCCCAAATTGTGAAGTTATCGTTACCGGTGACTTCAACGTCCACAACAAATCATGGTTGGAATTCTCCAAATCGACCGACGATGTTGACAATAGTGGAAAACTGGCAAAAATTTTTGCCGCGTCTCAGGGCCTATTCCAAATTGTTAAAAGCCCAACTTTCACTCCCCGTAATGGCGGTGATAATAGTTTTCTTATAGATCTCTATCTTACCACAATGCCAGATATTACGAGTGTCGATGTAGCGAAAGGTAGTATTGGAAATTCTGATCATTATTTAATTTCATCAGTTATCAAAACTTATTTACTTAAAACTACAGCTCCCAAACCCCGTAAAATATTTCACTACTCAAAAATGGATAAGAGTGGTCTTCAAAATTTTTTCCATGGTTTCCCTTTCGACCGTCATTGTTTTTACACTGACAATGTAAATGTTTCTGCTCAAAACTTTACAGAAACCATCCAATTTGCTATCAATAAATTTGTCCCTTTCTCCATAGTAAAACCCAAACAAAAATACTTGTGTTCGAAAGCTGCCAAAACGGCACTTAGAAACATACGTAGATCATTTAATATTTGGATTCATAACAAAACTCCCGCTAATCGATCCCAAATATCTAAAGGCCAACAAAATATCTAACCAGATTATCTCAAACGAAAAGTCTGAAATTGACAGAGCGAAAGCTTCAAAACTTACGTCTATGTCTATTTCTGACAAGAGTTTCTACAGTGCCATCAATTCTTTAAATTCTGGTACAAAATCTTCTATTCCCCCTTTTATTGATGGTGATTTAATCGTCAATGATCCCACAAGAAAAGCTAACTAGTTCGCTGAACGCTTTGCTCTGAGCTCCATTGTTTTGGAAACTCCTAAAGAAATGCCCCAAATCCAGTCTTCAGGAGTTAATATGAATGAACTCCACTTCAAACCCAAAATAGTCGCCAAGCTTTTAAAGGGGTTAAACATCAACAAAGCCTCAGGAATGGACAATATTCCACCCATCATTTTAAAAACCTTTTCTAAAGAACTTGCACCAACTTTGACTAAAATATTCTACTAATCCTACAAATCTGGTATATTTCCATCGTGCTGGTCCTCGTTCAGCCCGTCCCCAAAAACGGACCAAAATCTGATATCTCAAATTATAGGCCAATAGCTTTACTATCGGTCCTATCCAAAGTCTACGAGCATTATATTAATACACACATTTCAAAATTTCTGGAAGAAAATCATTTGATATCCGACAGCCAATACGGTTTTCGAAACAAAAGATCAACTACCGATCTATTAAACTATGTAGCGCATTGCTGGAACAGCATACTTGATAAAGGTGGTGAAACATACGTTATCGCTTTAGACATCTCCAAGGCATTCGATCGAGTCTGGCATGTCAACTTAATCAACAAGCTCGTTGCGTATGGTTTTCATCCCAATGTTGTGAAGCTGATTCTAGATTTTCTATCCAACCGATACATTTCAGTCTCCTTAAACGGATTTTCTTCTAAGTCTAAACTAATTAACGATGGTGTACCTCAAGGCTCAGTATTGTCTCCAACCCTTTTTTTCATTTATATCAACGAATTGTTGAAAATCACCAGCAACCCAATAAATAGTTTTGCGGAGAGACGCTGCCATAAACGTGAATAAAGACCTAAAAAATGTCGCCGAATGGGGTGACCAAAACCTGGTCAATTTCAACTCTACCAAAGCACAGCTGTTGATTGTTTCCAGATCAAAGACCGAGTTCCCCAAAGATATTTTATTCAGTATGTGTGATGAACTAATAGGTGAATGTAAAAACATTCGTTTATTGAGTGTCACAGTTTCAAATGTCCTACTCTGGAACGATCATCTAATGGCGATGGCAAAAAGCGCGTCTAAAAAACTCGGCCTCCTAAATAGATGCCAAAAAATTTCACTCCATACCAATTGCTCCACGTTTATAAGTTCTATATTCGTCTCTGTATGGAGTACTGTTGTTAAGTTTGGGGTGCTGCTTCTGTTTCCATCTTGCCCCTCTTGGACTCTGTTCAAAAGCGGGCTATACGAATTGTGGGTGATCGAGCTTTGACATCAAAACTTGATTCCCTACAACATCGTCGCACTGTTGCTGACCTCGTTGTTTTTTACAAATATCGTCATCAACAGTGCTCAGATGAAATCATCATGGCTCATGCCTCAAACTTATTCTTACCCCCGTTCCACACGGCAATCGGCTGCCGCAACCAGTGACACGGTAAAGATCCCGCGCTGTCATACTGGCACATCGCAGAGAGACTTCTTTGTCCAAACTGCGTACAAATGTAATAGTTTGCCGGAACACTTAGTCTTAGGTGGCTTCAACCCGCAGAGGTTTAAAGAAAGCGTTAATCAACACCTTAGAACGCCAGTTGTTGTGGGACCCAGGTCTACACCTAGGCCTTAAAAGGTATTTATGTGTTGTTGTGACACATATTCTAAACCCTATTACACAACACATTTTATTTAAAAAAAAAAATATCATTATTTTTCTACGTTTTTTACGAAAAAAATATCATTATTTCTTACATTATTTTTCTCAAAGCTTGATTCCCTACAACATCGCCGCATTGTTGCTGACCTCGTCGTTTTTTTACAAATATCGTCATCGCTCATCAGCAGTGCTCAGATGAAATCAGCGGCATCATGCCTCCAACTTATTCTTACTCCCGTTCCACTCGGCATCGGCTACCGCAACCAGTGAAACGGTCGAGATCCCGCGCTGTCATACTGGCAGATCGCAGAAAGACTTCTTTGTCCGAACTGCATACAAATGGAATAGTTTGCCGGAATCCTTAGTCTCAGGTGGCCTCAACCCGCAGAGGTTTAAAAAAAGCGTTCATCATCACCTTAGAAGGCCAGCTGTTGTGGGACCTAGGTCTTAAAAGGTATTTAAGTGTTGTTGTGACACATATTCTAAACCCTATTACACAACACATTTTATTTAAAAAAAAAATATTATTTTTCTACATAATGCCAATTTCTACATAATGCAATAGTCTCCACTTTGGCAATTTTTTGAAAACGTAGGGAAATTTTTTAAAAAAATTCACCTTACAAAATTTATTAAAATATTTCTATAATTTCAAAAAAAATTCACCAAAATCCAAATCTTTGATATTATGTTAGTTTTATTAGTTTTTTTTTAAATGTCGTAAAACATGTTAAATTTAATAATTTTTACTAAAAATGACTTACATTTACCATTGAAAGGAGATAAGTTTTTTTTTTCAAATCTGTCAAGTGGTTCTCGAGATACGATCTTTTGAATATAGATAAGATCCGTAGTTTTAAATACTAATTCTTAATCTTGAACCACTTGGCAGATTAAAAAAAATATATATTTTATAATCTATACTCCTTTTCAATAAAAAAAAAATATCTAATATTAAACTTTTTGATAATTTGATATAAAAACTCAAAAATAAGTGCGTTCGTAACAAAAAGTGCGACACAAAAAACAGTCTATAAAATAAATTGCAAAGGATCCACTTGTTTCTATACAGTCTAATTCTGCCAGTACTTAAATAAAAAGATGTATCAAAACTCCGTTGACTCGAAAAGAATGATGAACTCTCCAGAAACTATAACAAATATAATCAACAAACCACCAATATTCAATAAATCGCACACATCATTTGCACTTCAAACTAATAGTCCTAACTTCAATGTACTCCGAACTCCTTCTAATTTCACTGATTTATCACCAAACTGCCTTTTCATTCCCAATATAGAGATTACACGACGATTTTTATAAAAGTCAAACAAATAACAACGAACAATTCTGTTGAAAAACAAACGAATTTTTGTTTAAAAATAATTTATAAAAACGTAGTAGTTTTACAAAAAGTTATGGATTTTAGATCAAAAACATTACTAATGCATTTACACAAACAATTGAGCTATTATCGCTTTCAACTAAGATCGGCAACTAAGATCGCCAGAATTACTTTTAACTTAAAAAGATAAAATTTTGGAGCAATAAATGATATTGAGGATGTCACAAATATCATGACTGGTGAGAGTAATTATAGATTTCAAATCAAACTATAGTTACAGCTAGTCATTCTCGCTGTAAAGAATTCTAAATAAATATAGCTTCCCAATCAAACTAAAAATTACAGCTAGTCATTGACGCTGTATATAATCCTTCTAATTATTGTACTTTGACTTGTATTTAATTGTATTATATTTTGCTCCACTTCCACAGGATTCTGGTAGTTGTGTTAATCCATTCTTTATTTATTAACCTTCACACACATTAATCCATTCTTCATTTTCCATTAAAACAAAATGAATCATTTACAAATATCGAACATTATATTATATACCAAAACTTTTTATTTCAAATATTAATATAGACCTTATAACAATTTACAATACAATACACAACATAGAAGAGATAAACAGATTAAAACAATCAATTTTTTAAAGATAAAATATTTTAAAGGAATTTGTAATTACTTTTCAAATTGAAAACATGAACGCTTTTAAATTGAGGAAAATTTATATCTGAATTTTATTTTTTGTTTTTTTAAATCAACGAAAAAATCATTGCATACTAAATTGAACTTTTTAAATTTTTAATTTAGATGTTCGCCACAACACTCCCCCCCTAGTGCCATCACAGATGGGACGATATGAAAAATAAAAAGAAAGGGGATTTAATATGCCGTAGCATTAAGAAAGCGAGCAGGAGTTCTGGTAGTTTGACCTGCTCGGGTTGTTGCAGCGGAAGGGTTAAAGGTGAACGTTTGCGGTGTTAGATTAAATTGTACCTTTTTAGCCGTTCTAGTTGCGTTTGCGTTGTGCTTTCCAAGTTCTGTTGAAGTGGGAGGTAAAGACTTGAAGGTGTCCGAAGAAGAAGATTGGACGTTGTCTTTAGAAGACGGTATTTCGTCTGCGCGATTAAGATTTTTGCTAGAAGACAATGGAGGTTGAGTCGAGATATCTTCAGATTCTGACCTAAAACAAGGTTTTAATCTGTCGATTGAGACTCGCATGTGTTGACCTTTGCGATCAATGACGAAGTTCTTTTCATCGCGACTAATGACTAGGTATGGACCTTCGTATGGAGGCTGAAGCGACTTACGTACTAAGTCAGTGCGTAAGATGACATGTGAGCAAGAATCAAGGGCTTTGAAAACGAAAACTTTGTCAGAAGAATGCCTTGATGCATTAATGGGACGAAGGTGATTGAAGTGTTGTTTCAATTGTGAAACGAAATCAGATTGAAGAATTAACTTGGAATTATTGCTGAAAAATTCTCCAGGAAGACGAATTTGCGTACCATAAACAAGTTCCGCAGATGAAGATTGGAAATCTTCACGAAAAGTGGTTCGTAAACCAAGTAGGATTGAAGGTAATATCCTTGTCCAGTCTGTCCTGCCGTAAGCCATAATAGCAGATTTGAGTGTCCGATGCCAACGTTCTATGAGACCGTTACATTTGGGATTGTAACTAGTAGTGCGTTTGCGTTCGAAACCTATGAGTTTAGACAACTCAGAAAAGAGATTGGATTCGAATTGGGAGCCCTGATCAGTTACGATTACTGAAGGTACTCCGAAACGAGCGATCCAATTAGAGTAGAGTGTTGAGGCTACCGTTTCAGCAGTGATATCCGAGATGGGGATGGCCTCAGGCCAGCGAGTATAGCGGTCAATAATTGTGACACAATATCGTTTGTCCTCAGAAGTAGAAAGTGGACCAATTATGTCCATATGTATCTCGGAAAATCGTTGTGAAGTTGGGGCATAGTTACCCAAAGAAGATTGTGTGTGCCTAGAAACTTTTGCCTTTTGGCAAGCCAGGCAGTTCTGTGCCATTTGTTTAACGTCCTTTTTAATGGATGGCCAAATGACCTTATCCGTAAGGAGTTTGACGGAACTGTTAACCCCTGGATGGGATAAATTATGCAGGCTATTGAAAACAGACTGACGAAATCGCTTTGGTATAAATGGGCGAGCGTTACCAGAAGAAGTATCGCATAAAATTGTTTTAGACGAAGATTGTCCAAAAGTTAACGGAAAAGATCGGAATTTAAGTGTGGGACTTGTGTCCACTAATTCCTTTAGTTCGCAGTCATCGAACTGAGCATCAGCAATTTCGTTATAATTAATACATTCTGGTATTGATAGTTGATCGATACGAGAAAGTGTATCTGCAACTACGTTTTCAATCCCAGAGATGTGTTGAATATCAGTCGTGAATTGACTGATAAAATCTAAATGCCTGAACTGACGAGGACTTGCTTTGGCAGGGTTCTGCGACAAAGCATAAACAAGAGGCTTATGATCGGTGTAAAGTGTGAAGGTTCTACCTTCAAGGAGATATCTAAAGTGTTTGATAGCAGAGTAAGCTGCTAGAAGTTCACGATCATAAGCACTATATTTCTGTTGCGACTCATTAAGTCGCACAGAGAAGAAACTGAGAGGAGTCCAACAGTTGTTAATTTTTTGTTGAACTACCGCGCCAAGTGCCTTATCAGAAGCATCGACCATTACCGCAAGTTGGGCAGTGTGCGATGGATGGGCAAGAGTAGTTGCCTCGGCAAGTTGCCGCTTGCACAGATCGAAGGCTTGAATGGCGTCTTCGGACCATTGAATGACTCGTTTGTCATTCTTTTTAGAACCTTTAATAAAATTATTAAGGATGGCTTGATTGCCACCAGCGTGAGGTATGAAGCGACGGTAGAAATTAATCATACCTAGAAAACGACGGAGTTGCCTAACGGTTTCTGGACGATCGAAATTGTTGATCGCATCGACACGTTCTAAAGTCGGCTTAATTCCAGTCGAGTCAATGTGATGTCCTAAAAAGTCAACGTTGGTTTTTGCGAAGTTGCATTTTTCAACGTTGATGATGAGACCTGCGTTTGAAAGACGCTCGAAAACAGTTCGAAGATGTGTGAGGTGTTCCTCAAAAGTCTTAGAAGCAATAAGGAGGTCATCAATATAGATGAAACATAAGTTAAGGTCTCGCAGTAATGAATGCATGAACCGTTGAAATGATTGCGCAGAGTTTCGCAATCCGAATGTCATTCGAACGAATTCGAACGGTGTGGATATTGCTGTTTTAGCAATGTCGTGTTCATCAATAGGAATTTGATGATAAGCACGAACGAGATCAATAGTTGAGAAAATTTTGCATTCATATAATTGTTGAGTAAAATCCTGAATATGAGGAATAGGATATTTATCAGGAGTTGTCACATTATTAAGAGCACGGTAATCACCGCAAGGTCTCCACTCGCCGTTCTTATTTTTGGCGAGGTGGAGAGGGGATGACCATGGGCTGTTAGAAGGTCGACAAATACCTTGAGCCAGCATGGTGTCGAATTCAGTCTTGGCTATCGCCAATTTGTCCGGAGCTATTCTACGGTTCTTTGAAGAAATGGGAGGACCGCGAGTTTCGATAACGTGTGTAACGTTATGTTTGACCGGTAAAGCAAGATCACTTGCAGAAGTTAAATTTTTGTAATTCCTTAGAATATTGACGACAGCAGGATCAACAGAATTGTCGATTGTTGTTAAAGTGGGGACTGGAGAAGTGGAGATTTCAGCGACAGCGAACAAGTTGGTAAGTGGATCGACAAGTCGTCGGTTTTTGATATCCACTAAGAGACCATACTTATTTAAAAAGTCAGCGCCAAGTATAGGCATGGTAACGTCCGCGATAATAAAGGTCTGATAGAACGATCGTCTGAGACCAATATTTAATTCGAGGGATCGTGTATTATAAGTTCTGACTTTAGTGTTGTTCGCTGCATAGAAAGGGAAATCAGATAATTTAGAAAGTTTTTCTTCTACAGTAGCTGGAAGAACAGACACTTCGGCCCCAGTATCGACTAAAAAGGATTTTCGCGAAATTCGGTCATAAACAAGAAGACGGAGCTGAGTTTGGCTGTTATCACAGGCCGCCACTTGTGACGAGCCATTTAGTTTTTTGCAAATTTTGATTGAAAAGAAGAATTTTGGCTGCTTGGTTTAAAGTGCTTGCACTTCGGGTCACAGCGTTTTGCGTTTTGCTGAAATTTGTGGTGATAGTAACATTCACCATCAAATATTTGTACCCTAGATCTAGATCTTGGGCGATAGCGGAATCGACTAGGCGTGTGATCTCAACTGTAGTTTCGGTCCTTGGACCTACTTCTACTTTTGTTAAAATTGTTTGGTAAGATAGCGTTAAGGAGAGTGGACTGGAGTTCGTTGAACTTCGCAGTCAAAGAAGATATCTCATTATCATAATTGTTTGCGTTTGAGGTAACTGCCATGATAGAATTTCCTACATGAGCAGCGTAGACGCGATCAGCCAGTTCGGCTGTCGTAGTTAGATCAAGGTTAACCACAGCTAGTGCTGTGCGCACTGAGGCAGGAAGTTTTTCTTCCCAGAGCAGTTTGAGTACATCCTCAGAAAAAGCGTTTTGTGCCTCACGGGACATTTCCCTGAGAAGGAGGGCTTACGATCGCCGAGATCCATTCCTCTAAGCACATTTCTAATACGATCTGTAGTGCTAGAGGTGAGACGCTGAAGAAGGGCGGATTTCACCTGGTCATACGGATTTGCTCCCTTAGGTGCAGTAAGGACGTCCCAGATTATGGAAGAAATATCTGGTGTAATGATGCCTAGAACATGACCGTATTTGGCATCTTGCGTTTTAATTTTTGAGATTCGGAATTGCTCTTCCAAAATTGTAAACCAGGTGTCTGGTTGGTCTTTCCAGAAAGGAGGAACTTTAATAGAAATTGGGCTAATTTGAATTGCCTCTTGATTTTTTGGTTCCGAAGAACAAGATGGGAAAACATTTTGAGGTCTTTCAACATAGGTTGCAGATGTTCCTTGCGCTTCATTAGCTTCGGCCATGAAGGCTCTAGCACGTTCATTAACTAGAGCTAGGAGCTCTTCTTCCGTAAAGGAATATTTTCGTGGTGCAACAGTGTCGTCAGAATTATCCATTGCCGATGTTAAAGGAACTTGCAACCAATTTTCCTCGACCTAAAAGCTACTGACACTAGATAAAAAGAAGTGTTGTAGCGTGATGTGTCGCGATAGTTTATTAGAATGCTGCGACCAACAACACCCTCAAACAAATTAAAAATTCCTAATTATTTACAAAATTTGTGAAATAAAAAATAAAATATTTAAACAAAATTTTTAAAATATGAAAGAAAATATTTATGCACTTTAAATTTATCAAATTTATCAAATTTAATTTAATATTTTTTTTTTTTTTTTTTTAATAAGAAGTGTTGTGTAGTAGGAATTACAAAATGTGTCACAACAACACATAGATACCTTTTAAGACGTAGGTCCCACAACAACATGCGTCTTGAGGTATAGGTGGACGCTTTTTTTAAATCTTTGTGGATTGAAAGCACTCGAGACTATTGATTCGGGCAAAGCATTCCATGTGTACGATGTACGCACAAAGAAATCTCTTTGCATTCTATTACTATGACAGTGAGTAATCTCGACAGTTCGAGCGCCCGCACACACCGATTGACGAGTAAAACGGGGAAAAACATATGTCTGAGGCATTATGGACCTGATTTCATCCGAGCACTGCTGGTGACGATATTTATAAAAAACAACGAGATCAGCAACAGTGCGACGATGTTGCAGGGAATCAAGACCTAATGTTAAATCTCGATCACCAACAATTCGTATAGCTCGCTTCTGAACAGAGTCCAAAAGAGCCAGGATAGTAACAGATGCAGCGCCCCAAACTTGACAACAATACTCCATACAGGGACGAATATAGGACTTATAAATGTGGAGTAATTGATGCGGAGTAAAATATTTTTTACATCTATTGAGGAGGCCGAGTTTTCTTGACGCGCTCTTTGCCATGGCCATTATATGATCGTTCCAGAGTAAGTCATTGGATATTGTGACTCCCAATAAACGAATGCTTTCACATTCGCGTATTTGGTCGTCACACATATTAATTGAAATATCGTTGGGAAACTCGGTCTTTGATCTGGAAACAATCAATAGCTGTGTTTTGGTGGAATTAAAATTGACCAAATTTTTGTCACCCCAATCGGCGACTTTTTTTAGGTCCTCGTTTACATTTATGGCAGCGTCTCTCCGGACGGGATTTATTCGTTCATGCATTTTACCCTTTGAAGATAGGGGGACGAATGACTTGTGCAGTGTACTATCATCTGCAAAACTATTTATTGGGTTACTGGTGATTTGCAACAGTTCGTTGATATAAATTAAAAATAAAGTGGGAGATAAAACTGAGCCTTGGGGTACACCAGCGTTAATTAACTTGGACTCAGAAGAAAAGCCATCTATAGATACCGAGATGTATCGGTTGGACAGAAAATTTTGAATCAACTTCACGACTGCGGGATGAAAACCGTACGCAACGAGCTTGTTGATCAAGTTGGCATGCCAAATTCGATCAAATGCTTTTGAGATGTCTAATGCGATTACGTACGTTTCACCACCTTTCTCAAGTATGCTATTCCAAATATGTGCCACATAGTTCAATAGATCGGTTGTTGATCTTTTGTTTCTAAAACCGTATTGGCTGTCAGATATCAAATGGTTGTCTTCCAAAAATTTGGATATGTGTGAATTAATGTAGTGCTCGTATATTTTAGACATGACTGGGAGTAAGGCTATTGGTCTATAATTTGAAATATCACATTTCGTTCCTTTTTTGGGACAGGCTGGACATTGGCCAACTTCCAGCAGGATGGATAAATACCAGATTTATAGGATTTATAAAATATTTTGGTGAGGGTTGGTGCAAGCTCTTTTGAAAATGTTTTTAGAATGACAGGAGGAATGTTGTCCAGACCAGAAGCTTTGTTGTTGTTTAACCCCCTTAAAAGTTTTTCGTCAATTTTGGGTTTGAAATGTAATTGTTTCATATTAACTCCTGAAGACTGGGTTTGGGGTATTTCTTTGGAAGTTTCTAAAACTGTTGAATTTGAAGCAAAGCGTTCCGCGAACAATGTAGCTTTCCTTGCAGGGTCAGTAATGATTGAGTCACCATCAATGATAGGAGGGATAGAAGATTTAGTACCACAATTTAAAGAATTAATGGCACTGTAAAAACTTTTGTCAGAAATTGACATACTCGAAAGTTTTGCCGCTTTCGCTCTGTCAATCTCTGCTTTTTCGTTTTCGATTATCTGGTTTGATATTTTATTAGCCTTTAAATATTGGGATCGATTAACAGAGTTCTTTTTGTGAATCCAAATATTAAATAATCTACGTTTGTTTCTAAGAGCCAATTTGGCTGCCTTAGAAACAAATATTTTTGTTGGGGTTTCATTATTGAAAAGGGAACGAATTTGTTAATACCGAATTGAATGGTTTCAGTAAAGTTTTGAGCAGAAACATTTACATCGTCAGTATAAAAACAATGACGATCAAAAGGGAAACCTTGAAAAAAACTTCGGAGACCATTGGTGTCCATTTTTGAAAAGTGAAATATTTTACGGGATTTGGGAACTCTAGTTTGTAGCAAATCAGTTTTGATAACTGATGTGATTAGATAATGGTCAGAATTTCCAATACTACCCTTATCGACATTGACACTCGTAATATCTGGCATAGATGTGAGATAAAGGTCTAAGAGAAAACTTTTATCACCGCCATTACGAGGAGTGAAAGTTGGGCTTTTTACAATCTGCGTCAGGTCGTGCGATGCAGCAAATATTTCTGCCTGCCTTCCATTGTTGTCGTCGGTCATTTTGGAAAATTCCAACCACGATTTGTTGTCGACGTTGAAGTCACCGGTAACGATAACCTCACAACTTTGAAATTATGCTCTAATTTCGTCCACAACATTAGTCAAGTCATTAAAAAAATTGGGATTATGTTTGTTTGGGGACCGGTATAGAGCTATTGTGAAAAAAGAAATTTCAGGAAGATATAAAGGAAAAAAAAGGAAATTATTACTAATATTATTTAATATTTTTAAAAGTAAAATTAATTATTTAAATGTTACTTGAATGATGCCTTGAATCCGTTGTAGCTAGTTCCTGGTCGGATGGTCACCAATTTATAGCTTTCAAATCAAACTATATTTACAGCTAGTCATTCTCGCTGTAAAGAATTCTAAATAAATATAGCTTCCCAATCAAACTAAAAATTACAGCTAGTCATTCACGCTGTATATAATCCTTGTAATTATTGTACTTTGACTTGTATTTAATTGTATTATATTTTGCTCCACTTCCACAGGATTCTGGTAGTTGTTGTTAATCCATTCTTTATTTATTAACCTTCACACACATTAATCCATTTTTCATTTTCCATTAAAACAAAATGAATCATTTACAAATATCGAACATTATATTATATACCAAAACTTTTTATTTCAAATATTAATATAGACCTTATAACAATTTACAATACAATACACAACATAGAAGAGATAAACAGATTAAAACAATCAATTTTTTAAAGATAAAATATTTTAAAGGAATTTGTAATTACTTTTCAAATTGAAAACATGAACGCTTTTAAATTGAGGAAAACTTATATCTGAATTTTATTTTTTGTTTTTTTAAATCAACGAAAAAATCATTGCATACTAAATTGAACTTTTTAAATTTTTAATTTAGATGTTCGCCACATAATAATCTCAAAAAGAAAAAAATTCTTTAATATACAACACAAATCTAATTTCGAATGCTCAACTATTTATCCATGTCTCTTATTTGATGTTTTAAATTCTAAGGCGGAATAAGTATTTTTGACAAGGTTTACATTGTATAGAGGGTTTTACTGTACAGTTCAAAATCAAAATCTCAAAGCGCCTAAATGTTTAGGCTTGGTTAGTATTTTTGTTATATGTAAGTTTTTCAAACTGTTATATATTAAAATTTGCCTAAATGTTGTTCTTGATTTTGTCCGAAAGGTAAGCATACATGTGCCGTAATAGTATATTACATACCTAGCGCTGTAAATACCATTTTACATGTGAGGGAAAATATTGCGCACGAGACGCGTAGCGGCGAGTGCAGTACCTTCACCAGCATGAAAAATGGTTTGCTCGAGATTTGTTATATATATGTAAATGGGAGGGTTTCAGGCGCACTCAAAATCAGCTTACACAATGCTCTAAGTGCTTGAATACTGTTCACTAGATCACAACCTGGATAGCTGCTCAGTCAGGGAAGATACAGCTAAACATTGCTGCGCAAATTGTGGCAACAAACACCCAGCAAATGATATAAGATGCCCAGCTCGAACTGAATATATCAATATTAGGCATAACATATCTATCAATGATAAAGCCTCAAAACAACCAGCTCGGAGACCAGAACACAAATGTTCTTCCTGAAAACTTCCCACCATTAACTAACAATTTTCATGCATCACCCCACACTACTACGTCAAATTATCGTGATGCACTAAATTCTACAGCTTCTTCTCTACAAGGTAACAATCATAACTTATTTAACTCTAATGAACTATTTTTAGTGAGATTGTAACTAAAATTCAACACTGTAATAATAAATTTGAGCAGCTGAAGGTGGTGGCAGAAATTGCTTTAAAATATGTTGGGTTCCCATAAATACATAATTGCGGCTTGGAATGCTAGAAGCATCAAAGGAAAAAAATCGAACTTGAAAAATTTCTCGCTAAACATAAAATTGACGTAATGTTAATCACCGAAACTAACCTGAATCCAAATATTTCGGTAAGTTTTTCTAATTACTATTTATATCGTAAAGACAGAATGCACGCTAGATGTGGAGCTGTTGCTATCTTAGTTAAAAAAACATCTAAAACACTTTATTATTCCAAGCTTGCAGCTTCAAAACATAGAATCAATTAGTATTTCACTTAAAAATTCCACTGGTTCACTTAAAATTCATTGCTGCTACTGTCCAAATGCTAATGATTCCAATTATAGAAATGATTTAATTCGACTGACCCGTGTTGCCTCCCCATTCATAATTGGAGGTGACTTAAATAGCTGCCACCAATCTTAGCACTGCCTTAAATCAAACAAAGATGGTAGAACTCTTCACAATATATATTCCAACTCGGATAACCTTACAATTTTCGGGCCAGATAAGCCAACATATTATAGCTGTTACGGTACTCCAAGCTATAACTTAGACCTGTTTCTCACCAACTCTTCTTGCATTCAAAATGTAACAACTGTCGAAGAACTTAACTCTGACCACTATCCAGTGCTCTGTGTGATCTCTGGATCCCAGTATGAACTCGCCGAACCCCCTAAACATTTTGACTATACATATTCTAACTGGCAGGCAAACTCTCTATACCCATTCTAACTGGTGGGCATCCAGGAAGCTCTTATGCTTCCTGGATGCCCACTTTCTATCTTTCGATAACAACATGGAATACAAATATCCTCAAGAAATTGACAAAGGTTTAAACATGACAACGCATAAAATATTTGAAGCCAGATCGATGCACGTTCCCCTCAAAAACGTCACCCCTAACGAAAGAATAATTCTTCCACCACACATTCTCCAACTTATTAAAAACCGAAACTATTGCAGACGACAATGGAATAGGCAAAGAGTGCAATACTTTAAAACTAAAACAAATCAACTGAGCAGATTAATCAGCAATCTTACAAACAAACTACCCCGACTTAAAATGGCAAACAAAACTTGAGAATATAGAGTACTGCTCTAAACAATGCTGGAAGACTGCCAAATGCTTTCGAAATAGACCCAAACCGATTCCTTTTTTCAATATAAACGGTAACATCATCCCACTCCAATGATGATAAATCTGAAGCGGTTCATTTCGAAAGGATTCACCAACTAAATAATACAATCTTTTCACCAATTGCAAACGATGTCAACTACACTTATAAAATACTAAAATACTTACCAATATCTACTATTAGATTTATTAAAAACATATTTAATAGCGGTCTCTTAATCGCTTACTGCCCCGATATCTGGAAAAAAGCAAAAGTGGTTCCCATTGCCATAAAACAAAAGATCCATCTCTGCCCAGCAGTTATAGACCAATAAGTCTTTTAAATTATTTAACCAAAGTTTTTGAACGTCTCTTAAAAGATCGGTTGATCGATCACTTAAATGATTCTAAAATTATTATACCTGAGCAATTTGGATTTAGACAACAACACTCAACTACCCATCAAATACATAGAATCGTAGATGAAATAAAACACAATCGAAAAACCCAGCTTTCCACAGGTATGGTAATCCTCAAAACGCTTTCGACACAGTCTGGGCTGAAGTCCTTATTTTCAAAATGAAGTATTACAACTTCCCTACATATGTTGTTAAAATTTTACTATCGTTTCTTAAAAATAGTCAATTTTATGTACAATTACTAAAGTTTCAGTCTCTAACCAAACACGCAGTAGCTGGAGTACCACAAAGGGCTGTGCCAAGTCCAATTCTCTTTGATATTTACATCAATGACATTCTTAAGTCAAATCTTGCCCATATTGCCTTATTTGCCGATGACATGGCTATTTATAAATCACACGAGCTTGGACAGGATATAGTGGAATCTCTACAAGAATACTTGAATATACTATCATCATACTTTGACAAAGAGAAACTAATTCTTAATGTTTCCAAATGTGAATCGATATACTTTACAAGATGTCGTGTGACTCGTAAACTCCTTAACCATAACATTCGTATTAATAATGTAGACCTTAATTGGGCTACAAGTGTGCGCTACTTAGGTGTCCACCTAGATTCAAAGCTAACCTTTAAAACACATATAAAAGGGGTTCTTCCGCAAATGCAGCAATCTGCTAAAAATGCTATACCCTCTTGTAAACAGAAAAAGCAAGTTGAATCTCAAAAGTAAAATAATGATATACAAAGCAATGGTTCTACCTGTAATACTATATGGGACCCCAATTTGGTCGAAAACAGCCAACACCCACCTTCAAAAGCTTCAAATACTGCAAAACAAATTTTTAAAAATAATTTTAAATGAACCTACTAGGCAATTAACCTACCACAATATTAACGTTTACCAAGACACCAACATGAATTATATCAAGCAAATTATACAAGAAATTAATTTAAAATACTTATCAAAACTAGCCAACATAAATAATGAATTGATCCAAAACCTAACTATATCTATTTAAATAAATCTAATTAATACCGTAGTTTAGTTAAGGATTAAAATTTTAGAATTAAGTTTAGATTTTAAAATTAGTTCTCAGTCTTAGTTTTTATCTAATTTAAGCTGACAAACAAATTTCATTATATTTAAACATATAACTCTCGCCAAGCAATGGTAAACACATTAATTCTTTGAATCAATATTTTCTGTAGTAAAGCCAACCGCTTGATGCGCTCAACTCAGAACACGTATACATGTACAATAATGTAATAAATACATAATTCTGTCAATAATTATTATTATATTATATATTAATATAGTTGAAAAGGCTGGGCTTTTAAACAAAAATTAACGCTCGAATGAAAAAATAGCTAATAAAATGAAATTTAACTAAATATTATTTCATGATAACGAAATATGCTTATAATTAGTTATGCAAAATAATAAAAATTTTTTCACGACCAATATCACATTGAATTCAACATTTATAACAAAAGCTCTCGTTTTTTGTTGTTGTATTCTAAGTTAAATCTTTTTTCAATGAAGCCTGAAATCGAACAAAAATTATATAAAACTTTAAATTATGTATTACAAGAATTAATTTTCGATTTACCTCAAAAGCTAGTTTTACGAAATTATCAAATGCTTGTGTTCCCATTTGTTTCGCCATTCCTTGTAAGATTTTAGGACCTGTTTCATTTGTAAGAAGATCATAGGGTGTGCCATATTCAACCACACGACCGGCATCCATTACTATAATCTATAAAGAAATTAACTTGTTAAAGTATACGATACTACTTGTCGATGAAATTTCGAATTTCGAAACATGTAGTAAAGATTATTTTGAATAAATTTAATTTATTAAAAATATTTTGAGTGAATTTAAATTTTACAATTAAAATATAAAATAAAATTAACTTGTAGTTGTACCATATTGAATAAATAGCAACAACAACACATGATGTTTTAGTCGAAAGAATTCTACTTTTGTGCAATTTATTATGGGATCTCAAGGGATAACCGTGCTATACCCTTTACAACGCCTCCACCTATAATAATGTCGTTTGTAATTGATTCTGTGTTCTTACAATGTCTATGCTATATAGTATTATTTTGATCTTTTGAAAAACTATGAACATTCGAATAGATCATAACAGCCGTAAACCAAATATACTCATTAGGATGAATTAAACCAAAAGTATCGAATAATAAGTGTATTACTATTTTAGAATATAGTTTTTGCTTAACAGATTGTTAAAATCCCATTTCAATTTTCGCAGACTAGTTTGGATACGTCCTTGGAGGCGTTCTGGAATAATCCAACGATCATTGTTTCATACTACTGTTCTATCGAACAAATATTGAACTATGGATTCATACCTGCGGTTCCTTTTGTACTACGAAAATACTATCACAACAACAAGCTCATCAGAAGGGCAAAACTAACCTATCTCACGATGGTCTTAACCCATAGCTCACGTTCTTTTGCATGTGTGAACAATTCAACGCTTGGTGAATTTTGCTTTACAATGATATGAAGAGCCGACATCGATAGATCATAAAGCAACCTCGCTATGAACGTCTGGCCGCCACCTGCCGACCAGTAACTTTTCTGACACCTGTTACTCAAAACTCTTTAAGCTAAACGGATCGATAAGCCATGCTTTAGCAGTCTCTATGCCAGCATATACCCTTTTCCTCAATATGTGGCACCTGTGTGCACTAAGGACTGGGGACCTTGTAACAGCTGCGTTATTATTTGAAAGATGTACCTCCACAGTCAAACACCCTACCTGACAGTGTTCTTGAATTGAATAGTATCTTAATGTTAATACAATACTTATGCTACACATCTTATGTGTCTTTACATCAAAGGTTCAAGTTCGACAGGGTCTTCTTTACCCGTTAATTATTCCAAGTTCTTTCCCTTGGCTGTAGTTTCGCTAGATAATATATAGGAACACTACCGTGATCGTATTTATTAGTCGCTGTACCTACTTAAAAACTTTACCGAACAACCAAAAACACTGAACTGATCTTTGACAACATGTTGACGTTGTCCATCTACGCAAAACAACGTGCTCATATCTCTTGCAAACATTAGCTGGAAAAAGGATTAAAACAACTGATAAAAAGAACTGGCTAATACACCACCATCACAGAGGCAAATCACTAATAGGTCTAAATCATACAACATCTAAATGACACCTAAAAAAGCTACACATATTATCTCCACTCTAAGAAAATTATTTAATTTTTGTGAAGATCAATTTACAATTTAAAGTAGATTCGTTGTTGACATGTGCCTATTTAGCTTGTAAATATCAATCGTAAACATTTAAAAACAAAATATATTTACCTTATCACTATCTATCACTGTATTCAGCCGATGTGCAACTGTCAACACCGTACAATTTATAAATTTACTTCGTATTGTTGTTTGAATTAAAGCATCAGTTAGCGGATCAACATTTGCTGTTGCTTCATCCATAATTAAAATTTTATTTTGACGTAATATTGCACGTGCTAGACAAACTAGCTGACGTTGCCCAACGCTAAAATTACTTCCACCTTCTGTTATCAGTGTATTCAAGCCACCTGGTAACTCTAAAATTAAATTCTTTAATTTTACATCATCAAGTGCTATCCAGAGTTTTTCGTCGGAAAAATCGCCAAATGGATCTAAATTATAATACATGGTACCAGAAAATAAAACAGGTTCCTGTGGAATAATTGATATTTTTGACCGTAAATCATTTAAGCCTATTTTTTCAATATCACGCGAATCAATTGTTAATAACCCTTTATTATATGATAATCGAAATAATGCATTAACCAAAGATGATTTTCCAGCACCCGTTCGCCCAACTATTCCTACTTTTTCTTGTGGGTTTATAGTAATATCCAAATCTTTTAACACCAGCTCGCTATCATCTCCTGGAAAATACGATAACGAAAACTTTTGAAATTTAATTTCACCATGTTCTGGCCATTCATTTGGCGGTTTATTCCCCTTTGTACTCTCCAAAGCTCCTTCCGATCCTATATTTTGATATTCAACAACACGTTCCACGGCTGTCATTTCATTTTCTACATCAGCTGATTGTCTCACTCCCCATTGAACTAGACTACTCATTGTCATCGCTTGTGTTATTGCCAAACCAACATTCCCTCCCATTGCTTCATCTCCCCAAAAAAAACTTAGTGTGACAACTATTATATAGACAAAACAGCATGCGTCTAAATAAAAACCAAATGCAAGACTGGTTGAGATTGCTAAATAAAATGAGGAGCTATTCACATCTTGATAATGATCGAATTCGTGTTCTAAAATATTTTGTGCATTATGAGCACGTATTGTCGATAAACCATCCAATGATGCGGCTAAATGAGAAAATATCGGTGATCTTGTTGTTCCTTCCATTCTTTTTATATTTCTTGATGATCGTAAATAAAAAGATCTCATGTTATATATAAGATAACTCAGACACATCGTTGGTACTAATAGATAAAAGTTGATAATTATAATGAGTATAACTATACCAAATATTTTTAAAAAAATTTGAACGACATCCATCGCAACAATTGGTAAAATTTCATCAATTAACCCTAAATCTTTTGAAAATCTGTTTAATATTCGACCAGATGGATTTGTATGGAAGAAGTACATAGCAGATCTGTTTAATCCATGAAACATAGAGTTGTGTAAATTTTTAGATGCTCTCATCGCAAAATTAAAGAAACAAAAACTTCTAGATAGTGTTAGTAAAACTGTTGTAATAACTATTACTCCATAAATTAAAATATCTAAATTTATATATTTATCGACATCGTCATATTGTTTTACGCTTGTGTTCATATCCCTACGTTCAACAATATATTGGGTAATTTGGAAAGGATTGATGTCAAATTGAGTCGAACCAGTTATTAAATTCACCGGATTAATATCGATTTGGAATTTATTTGTTGAATTGTCTATTTCCCAAGCTTTAGAATTATTACTGATACTGATTGATGCCTTCTCTAACGTTTTTTCTTGGTTGTTTACCCTATAATCAAAAAAATTCATTAAATCATAATATTCATATTGAAAACGATGGAAAAGGTGACAACAACATGCGTACAGTAGTGTTTAATCTCATGTAATACTATGGTGAACAAGGATTATGTTCTATATAATTTCCCTTTATTCACATGAATTACATGGAGACAGCGGACAATCGTTGGAGGTCCCAAGCTTGAAAATTCGGGTTTTGAGTTCCTTTCTTATCTGATCATCGATATGTTAAGTTGAAATTTGAAATAAGGTCACCCTAAATGCTAACTATAAAAGAGGAGTAAAACTTCCCACTAATGGTCCCGGATACTCCCAAATCTAGGAAAAGAATTCTAGAATCTAGAAACAAAATTGCTAAACATATGCTGTGTGATTCTTTTGATAAATCTACTTTCGGATTTTACCCACTTAGCCGACTAAATGACCATCCAAGTCCACCGGTCCCAACAAAAAATCTTCATGCAACTCGATAGTAATATAAAAAGGAGGTACAGAAAAAAGTGGCCTTTCGGGCTGAAATACGAGTTGATTAAACACTTTTGTAATCATTAAACCCTTCAAATATGAACTGAGACTTGCGAATTAGGAATCCTGGTGAGTTCACTGTAATGCAATACAGGAGTCCTCCACGGCATCCAGATTTGGTTAAATATAGAAGAAGTTGGTTAACTCCTCTAACTGGTTTTAGGAAGGAGAGCAATTAATTAGCAAAAGTAGTCAACGAAATGGTAGTCTACAGATCACATGAGCCTTTTTCTCGTTCTCTGTTAAACGACCATTTTAGCGTAACCTAACGGCCCATTACACAGCGTGTTAGGTTTTAAAATGATAAACTTATTAACTTCAGGCACCACATGCACATAGAAAATCGAATTAAAAAATTATTTACTAAATATAAATCAATAAAAAGTAATATACCAATAAGAAAGAAAAAAGTCGCAGCACGATCCAGCTAATTGAGCGACCGAAAAGAGACAGCCCAAAACTAAACCAGCTAAATATCCTCCACCGGCTTTTATGTAACTTTTATACACATGCCATTCTATTTTACCGGTAGACCTATTTTCATCTACAACCATAGGACTACCTTTTGTTATATCCTCATTAAGTGAGTTTAAACTGGTTGCACTTTCAAAATTAATTTGACGATTTTCTAACACCGATAATCTTTGTGTTTGTTCCTCTTGAACTTCTTTATCTTGAATATTTTCAGATAGTAATTTTGCAAAATCAAAATCACTTACTTTTAAACTTTCGTAATTTCCAACTGATTTCATTTTACCGTCTTCTAGCAAAACTATTTGATCGACAGTTGGTAAATATTGAAGTTGATGTGTTACCAAAATTACAATTTTATTTTTTAAGAAGTCTTTTATACATTGCTCGAATAAATCTTTGCCAACGTGAGTATCAACAGCACTTAATGGGTTGTCTAGTAAATATATAGCAGCACGTCGATAGCAAGCACGGGCCAAATTAACACGAGCTTTTTGACCACCTGATAACGATGCACCACGTTCACCAACAATAGTACGATCACCATCCGCCAATAATTCAAAATCTTTTTCCAACGCACATTTTTTCACAACTGTCCTATAACGATCTTTTTCCATTGGCAAACCAAACAATATATTTTGGCGTATCGAAGCAGAAAATAACCATGGCTCTTGTGATGCGTATGAAATGGTTCCAGTAATTTTCATTTCGCCTGATTCTATTTGTAATTCCCCTAAGATCGCTTCAATTAAACTTGATTTTCCTGCACCAACTGGTCCTATAATGGCAACTAACGTTTGCGGTTGTATATTCAAATTTATGTTGTCCAATGTATACTCCTCCAACTTACGACTCCATTTAGCTTTAACATTATTTATAAGAATGCATGGTGCTGATGTTGGTGGTGGTGCTTTTAATGCTGGCTTAGGAGTCAAATCTCTTTCTGGCTTTGATGTTCTTGGTAGAGTTTCAAAAAACTTGGCAAGTCTTGTATCAGAATGTAATTCATCTTTCATCATGTAACGTTCTATTCGTCCAAATGAGACTAGAGTTTCGGCTAGTTGATCAACCCCTAGAATTTTAAATCAAACATTTAAAAAACTCTTTGTCAGAATAAATTAATAATACTTACCTTGAGGAAAGAAGCAAGACATAGATTGTCTTAATATATTAAAATACGATGTGATAATAAACGCCTTTTCGGCAGTTACCACAAATCCCAATAACAAATATGCCACTAAACTTACAAAAATTGATACACGAGTTATAAACATTATAAATGATAACAGAATGCCACGAATATACGATACATAACAAATAATTTGAATTTCATTTTGTCTAGCTAACGCTATAATTTTTTCGAACGGTCTCTCCCATGCATACATTTTAATAACTTCGATTCCTTGAATAACTTCATTCATAATTCGGACACGCTGATCGGTTTTGAGTGCTGTTTTAAAACGTAGCACTGATATTTTGCTGGCCAAGAAAACTAAAGATAGTTAATTTTTAGTACCTTTTATAACAATAATAACAATAATATTTAGACTTTACTTTGTAAAGGAATCATTAACATCGTAAATGTTGCTCCATATATTGCTGCTATGCCGATCTGAAAATAAAACGTATAAATTCAGCAATAGAATTTGGATAACTCAGGATTCATTAAAGTTAATTTTAAAAATTAATTTCCAGACCAGAAAATTTAAATGGGAAAATTAGTTAATTTTGTACGAAAATTTTGAATATAGCTGAATGCAATAAACTTAGAGGTAAAAAAGTCATTTTTAATCGAAAATAACATTTTTATCCTTCCGGCAATTAGAAATATCAACTATAATTGTCTTAATAGCTGTTAATTTTATTCTTTTGCGCCAATGCTGCGGAACACAGTAAAATAATTTATTTGATTGGGTTGAACTCTAATAGTAGATTGTATTGTTACGTTTTTCTTAACCTTACTTCGAATTGCCCTAACTCACAATTCGATAAACGTAATTCCCAATCTCTTCTGAGTTCGATCACTGATTAGTAAGCACAAACACCAGGTTTTATTAAGTATTCAACTCCTTAATTGTTTTACAACAACAGAAAACAGTACAGCAAACAATATTCCTAACTAGAATATTCTTTCAACAGCTTCAGAAACTCCAACGGTTTATTGTAGAAATTTCCAGTAATAACAGCGTTAAAATAATACACAAAATATTTCTATTCAATAACACTTATAACTTTATTACACTTATAACTTTATACAAAATCTAATTTAAAGATCACTTTTATAATTTTAACTTCACAATCGCAGGTTTAAAATAAAACTAATTAAAAACTACAAAAGGTATTTTTCTTATATACCTTCTGCAATACTTCTAGATAATTCGACATCACTTTCCAGAAACCTTGAGAAAACATTAGAATACTCGATTATTTTACGTTATGTTGATTTGATTCATAAAATCGTTTATGTTGACCCTATTTCTAAGAAGAGACAACAACAACAATATTCATTTCATTAACTTGTTTGTTGATTTTATTTTCCTGGAAGTGACCGTAATCGTTTAGATCTTTCTGTAATCGTCTAGATTTTTCTGCACTCGTAACATTACCCTCCACTTAAGCCTGTTCGTCCCGAACAGGATCTAGCTCTCCTTTTTATAAGGCCAATCTTTCCAAATGTACGACTTTCGCTTTGCCCCGATGGCCTTTCCTAATTCTATAAACCACGTCATTCAACTTGGTTATAATGTTGTAAGGTCCTTCCCATGCAGCTTGCAGTTTTGGTGATAACCCTCGTTTTCGTTGTGGGTTGTGTAGCCATACTAATTGTCCTTCTTCAAAACCTTTATTATTAGATCGTATATCATATCGGGCTTTCATTCTATCACTGGTCAGTTGTATCTTCTGCCGAACAAGCTTGTGAATATCCTCAAGGTTCTCCCTGATTCGGTTGACGTATTCTTGCGCAGACAATGATGTTGATGGTACCGCTCCAAATTTGAGGTCACCAGGAAGTCTTAAATCACTTCCAAAAATAGTTTGAGCTGGTGTCATGGTCGTGGTGTCATGAACTGCTGACCTGTATGCCATCAAAAATAAAGGAATATGTTGATCCCAGTTACGTTGGTTCTTACTGACCACTTTAGCTAGAAATTCCTCCAAAGTAGCATTGAATCTCTCAACCATCCCATCTGACTGTGGGTGTGAAGCTGTCGTTCTCGTTTTGTTAATCCCCAGCATTTGACAAATTTCCTGGAATACAGCTGACTCGAAGTTCCGGCCCTGATCGGTGTGGATCTCCATAGGAACTCCATAGCGGCCAATCCAATTATTTATCACAGCTTCAGCGATTGTGGTTGCTTCCTGGTTGGGAATCGCACACACTTCCGGCCACTTACTGAAGTAGTCCATGATCACAAGCACATATTTATTCTGATTATCAGTTGTTGGAAATAGTCCCGCTACATCCATTGCGATCCTTTCAAATGGAGCACCTACATTGTATTGCTTCATTTTTCCATGACTTCTTCGTACGGGTCCTTTCACCGCCGCACATTTATCGCATTTTTGACACCACTCCACAATTGATTGCCGAGTCCCTGACCAGTAAAACCGTTGTCGTATTTTTGCAAGAGTCTTATTGATCCCAAGGTGACCTCCACTCGTTCCTTCGTGATACTCCTTCAGTACTGCTTCTATTTTCCCTTTTGGTACCACTGTAAGGGATTGCGTTATCTTGCCATCTGAGCTTTCCCATATTCTCTTTAGGCATCCATTCTCTAACTGGAGACTGTCCCATTGCGCCCAGTACGCCTTCAAAGTCGGAGTTTTATCAGAAATTTCTCCCCATACTGGTTTGCAACCCTTTTCCTTGAACTCGATGATGGGTGCAAGATCCGGATCTTCTAATTGATCTCTCCTTATGGCTTCAGCAGTCCATTCATTGTCAGGTAGCACTTGTAGTAATCGGACATCGATGATGTTCTCCTTATTTTCTTGACGACTGCAATGCTTGCATTCAACTTGACAGGGTCGTCTCGATAATGCATCAGCGTTCCCATGTGCAGTACCCTTTCGATGTTCAATGTCCAAATCGTACGCCTGCAACCGTTCGATCCAACGTGCTACTTGTCCCTCTGGATTTTTGAACTGGAGTAGCCATCTTAACGCACCATGGTCAGTTCTGAGATGAAATTTCTGACCATACAAGTATTTATGAAAATGTTTGACGCATTCCATAATGGCCAATAATTCCTTCCGGGTAACACAATAATTTCGCTCTGGCTTTGATAACATTTTGGAGAAATAAGCTATCACCTTTTCCTGACCATCTATTTTCTGCGACAATACTCCTCCTATACCTTCATTACTGGCATCAGTATCCAAAATAAACTGAACATTTGGTATAGGATAGGATAGAATTGGAGCAGTACACAATCTCCTGCGGAGCTCTACAAATGCTTGTTCCTGAGGTTCATTCCATTCAAATGCCTTATCTTTTCTGGTTAACTCATGCAGACTTTTGGCAACGTTGGCGAATCCTGGCACAAACCGTCTGTAATATGTGCACAATCCAAGGAAGCTTCGTAGTTCATGTAGGTTCTTTGGTCTTGGCCAGTTCATAACTGCTGCAATCTTGTCAGAATCTGTATGAATTCCCATTGCCGTAACCTTGTGTCCCAAATATTTTACTTCTTCCTTGAAAAGTGAACACTTTTTGGGACTTAACTTTAAACCGGCTGCTTGCAACCTTTCCAGTACCTCCGCCAAGTTCCTCAAGTGGTCATCAAAGTCTTTTCCCATGACGATGATGTCATCCAAATATACAAGGCATGTTTTCCAGTGCAAGCCTTTTAGTACCCGTTCCATTAATCTCTCGAAAGTTGCGGGAGCGTTGCATAACCCAAATGGCATGACATTAAATTGCCATAGTCCATTCCCTACACTGAACGCTGTTTTCTCCCGATCTTCATCCGCAACTTCAACCTGCCAGTAACCACTCTGCAGATCCAATATTGAAAACAATCTTGAACCCGATAATGTATCCAGTGTATCATCAATCCTAGGCAATGGGTAGCTATCCTTCTTCGTAACTATGTTTAGTTTCCTGTAGTCAACACAAAATCTCAAGCTCCCATCTTTCTTGCCAACTAACACCACAGGTGAGCTCCAGGGACTATCTGAAGGCTCGATAACACCAGCTTCTTTCATATCTCTTACCATTTTATCTGCTTCTTCTCTTTTAGCCAATGGTAATCTCCTTGGTGCTTGACGTATCGGCTTTTCTGCTCCGGTATCAATACGATGTTTCACCATTTTGGTTCTGCCATTCCCTTCAGGTGTACTACAGAATACAGACTTGTGCCGCTCCAACAATTGACGTGCTGCTTTCTTCTGTTCTTCTGAAAGCCCTTCTGTCCATTTCTGCACAAGTTGCTCCATTTCTGCCTTTTGTTGTTTTGTGTTGGCCGAGCAATTGATGTTTTTCTGCTCGCACTTTATTATTTTAGCTACCTCTTCACATTGTCCTATGATTGATCCTTTCTTCATTGTTTTCTGGGTATCTGACAGATTTAAAACTCTTACTGGTATTTTGTAATCAGCATCCGATCTAACTAAGGTTTTCCCTATAACGAATTCTTTACAATTTTGATGTTCTTCTTTGTTGGCCTCCACAACCCACAACCTGGGTGACCCAGAACTTCCTTCCAATTTTCCCCAAATGATTGTTTCTGATTGGGGTGGCAGCTTTTCTCTGTGATCCAATATTATTCGACGGACACAATTTGAATCTTCACCATTAAACTGGAGTGGCAACTCAACATTTCCGTACGTGAGTACTCCTTTGCCAGCATCAATAACGAATCCATTTGGCCTCATGAAGTCCATGCCCAGGATGACTTCATCCACAATGTCAGCTACAACCACTTCATGTTGAAAGTGAGTATTCCCGATTTCAAAGTTGACTACTTTCTTTCCTTTAATACTTGCACTTTCGCCAGTAGCTGTCTGCATCCGGTATCTCCCTGCTGGTTTTAGTTTCCCTTTTACAATATCAGTGCGGACAATTGTATTTGTTGCTCCCGTATCTAACGTGATGACACAGCTTTTTCCATCAATATTAGCCCTAACAGTAAGGCTGTCACCTCCCCTTGTCAATCTCGAAACTTGGATGAAGGTTATGGGGCAATCGGTTGTGGGAGCCAGCTTACGCCCCTTTAGGCTGACTCGTTGTAGTTTAACTGATGCGACGATGCTCCATCGTCTTCCCTAGCTTGCTGCACCCGTTCTTCTGCTGGACGTCGCTGCATAGGCGATGCTGATCTTGCTCGTTTCCTTCTAACATCTCGACATTCTCTTGAAATATGGCCCAACTTGCCACATAACCAGCATCGTATTCTGTCACTTCGAATACTTTCTCGTGCTCTGGACTTGTAATTGTTATCATCAGCCAACTCTACCCGGCGTATTTTAATTGATGGTTTAATAATTGCTTGTGCAGTATCATTTGTTAAGGCATAAGCAATAGTTTCAGCGAATGTTGGTTTTGGCGACAACATTACAGCTTTCCTTGTCTCAGGATCATGAATACCATCAGTAAACGCCTCGATCTTCATCTTCTCCATGAAATATGGTGGTGTATTTGAGTGTGCTAAATGAACAAGCCGCTCTACAGCCGAGGAATAATCCTGTAGAGATTCACCATTTCGTTGCAAGCGACCTTTTAGCTCAATCCTGTATAATTCCTTTTTATGGTCGCTGCCATATTTTCGTTCCAATGCATTCATTACTTCAGTATAGCTTTTTCGGTCGTTTGCCGGCACCGCCTGTAATGCTTCAGCTGCTTCCCCCTTTAGAGCAACTATCAATGCAGCAAGACGGTTTTCGGCGTTCCAAACATTTTGATCTGCTGCAGTCTCGAACTGGAACTTGAAGATGCCGAAAGATGTGGTACCGTCATATGATGGTGGTTTTAATTTGATATTTGCTACTTGATGTACCACCTGTGAGGTAACTTTGGTCGTCTCAACATCCTGCAACCGTTTTTCGAAATCATCAACTTTGGAAAGTACCTTTTTGTTTTCGTCAAGCACTTTTTGTTCTAATTCTTGGATTTCGCTTTGAATTTTCTCGACTTTTCCATCGAATGCCGTTGACATTTGTAGAAGTTTCTCATCCAAATGTTGATGTATTCCAATTTTCAACTCATTTATTTGCTGGTTCATCTCATCTTTATTTGCAGCAAGTGTTGCAGTAATCTCTTCTTTATTAACAGCCATGTTATTGTTGACTGTTTCCAACTGTTGGTTGATGTTGCAGCTTTGTTGATCAAATTTTTGATTCAGCTCGTTTTTATTGGCAACCATATTAGCATTCATCTGATTCATGTTTAAATTCATTTGTTGCATCATAGCCATTAACTGCGTAAAATCACAATTTGCAGGTGGCAATGAAGATGTTGTTTCTGCAACAAAACTTTTCTCTTCATCAACTGCTACTGAATCAGCATTTGTACTAATCACTCCAAACTGGTAACTTTCCACAACTACTCCACTAGCTTCCATAGCTTCTCGAAGCCGTATCGTCAATTCAGTTTTGTTGCCGGTTGTTGCCAATCCACGTTGTTCTAGTTCTTTCTTTAACTCAAGAACCTTCAAATCACTTAATAAAACCATTATTAACAGCTAACTAATCCGCCGATGTCACCAATGTTACGTTTTTCTTAACCTTACTTCGAATTGCCCTAACTCACAATTCGATAAACGTAATTCCCAATCTCTTCTGAGTTCGATCACTGATTAGTAAGCACAAACACCAGGTTTTATTAAGTATTCAACTCCTTAATTGTTTTACAACAACAGAAAACAGTACAGCAAACAATATTCCTAACTAGAATATTCTTTCAACAGCTTCAGAAACTCCAACGGTTTATTGTAGAAATTTCCAGTAATAACAGCGTTAAAATAATACACAAAATATTTCTATTCAATAACACTTATAACTTTATTACACTTATAACTTTATACAAAATCTAATTTAAAGATCACTTTTATAATTTTAACTTCACAATCGCAGGTTTAAAATAAAACTAATTAAAAACTACAAAAGGTATTTTTCTTATATACCTTCTGCAATACTTCTAGATAATTCGACATCACTTTCCAGAAACCTTGAGAAAACATTAGAATACTCGATTATTTTACGTTATGTTGATTTGATTCATAAAATCGTTTATGTTGACCCTATTTCTAAGAAGAGACAACAACAACAATATTCATTTCATTAACTTGTTTGTTGATTTTATTTTCCTGGAAGTGACCGTAATCGTTTAGATCTTTCTGTAATCGTCTAGATTTTTCTGCACTCGTAACAGTATTACTAGTGCGAATGTGTTTTCCAAACAAGAGTTAGTCTGCCGCACGACCGCAGGGAGTGCGGCAAATAAATCGCGTTGGGAAAACGCATTCGCACTAGTAATACACACTATTTTTTGTAACAAGTGCGTAAAATTTATAAATATTTATTTAGTTGTTCATTTAATCATTTATTTAACAAAGTTATAAACAAATTTAAGCTTTTTAAATAATTAAAGTGCGCCATCTTCGTTGTAATAGTTTAAATTATTCGAGCTCGAAAATACAAACATTGAATTCGAACTAACACATATAGTACACCACCAACTAAGCTGTCAAAATTATGAACTTTGAAAACCTAAATGAATTGTTATTTCTTGCAATTCAAATGATGCAATGTGTTTAAGTTGTTTTTACTATATGGTAAGTCATTTAAATTATTATTTTGATATTTTAGTGCTATAAAAATATTATATATAGATAGATATATGGATAGATTTAACTACAAATCTCACATGCAGGTGGCATGCTAGCCCGTGCAGAAAATATTTTGTAGTCATATTTGGGGAAAAGTAGTTTTTTCTTGTATTCTATTCTAGTACAAAATTGAATATTTTGTACGTATGTGTTACAAAAAATAAATTTTTGATTAATATTAATATTTTCTTCGGAGTGACGTGAAGAACTATACATTATGAAGTATTTGTTGAACTTGTAATGTATGTTTCACCAATAGGTATTCTTCACTTTAATAAAAAACTAAAACTTAGAATTAAATAACTTTTTATTTTTATTTTTCGTACTACCGGTTTCAATCTTCTAAAGATCATCTACAGTAAACTGACCAGAGCCAAATCACTAAAATGTGGGACAAAATGGAAAAATTCTTCAAAATATCAACTAATTAGAAATTCTATTGCGAGAACGTAGGTCGGTCAAAACGAGCTAGCTAGATTGTGCATAAATTTACTATTTAATTACTATTCAATGCTTTCCTTTACTTTTTGTTTACTATTTAATTCTTCAAAAAATTCTTTTATTTTAGTTGGACATTTCTCAACCGTTAGAAGGCACGACTATGATAAGTGTGGCACGGCCTAAATTTATATTTTTATTACTAAACTCCAAAAAGTGAGCTTCTTGGTTCACGAGATATAGGCATTTGAAAAAAAGTCGGCTATTATAGGGTATATGTGGGTAGATCGGATCGTGTCGAGAGTGGTATCATTGGAAAGGTCTTTACAAGACAAGCTCAAGCGCCTCCTCCCCTCGCCACCCCCCACCCAACCCCCCGATGCGGTGGCTATTTTTGATCAAAGGTTTGCAAGGTCGCAGAAATAATTCTTCGTTTCTTTAATGAAACATGAAAAGCAAAGCATGGTGAAAAATTGAGAAAAAATGCATCAAAAAAGCTGAACTTTAAACACTAACAAATTTTTCCAGGGATAAGACCGCGGAAATTTGAATGATACCACTCTCGAGTCTCGACACTCCAATGCTTATATGTCGTGAACCAAGAAGCTCACAAATTTTTGGTAGAACATTTTTCTCTTAATTTTTGGAGTTTAGTAATAAAAAAATAAATTTAGGCCGTGCCACACTTACCATAGTCTCCCAAGTTCCATTGTATGTGACATTTGTTTGTTTGTTATATCCAACATTACTTTTGTCGCAGAGGTCCTCCAAAGTCTACCCTTTCCCTGCCATTTACATCAATTAGTATTAAATCAGCAGCAGTTTTATTGCATTATTTAACCTTTTCAATAGTCCAGAAAAACCAACCAACCTGACGAAAAAAGATCTGTGCTACCGCCCAAGGGCAGTAGCAGAGTTCCTGAATCTGGACTTGGAGCCGGAAGAATAGCACCACATTTCGTCGCTACAACAACAAAATTGCATAATATAAAATATGGACTGCGAATCCAATACCCAATACATTCTGGTTCAAATTCGAGCTTAGCTTGCTTAAAACATTTTTCACACCTTGACGTGACACACCACTAAAACACGAACATCAAATGTTATCAGCGCAAACTACAACTTTTTGTCAATATTAAATTTTTTCAAATTTTTCAAGAATGTAAGTTAATTAACTTTCATATTACATTCCTATAAATGTTTTGTCTTCTAATATCCTATTACAAATTGCATTCCGTAAAAATTTTCTCACAGAAACAAACTCATTAATTGACAAGTTTAGTTTCTGTGAAATAGAATATAATATTTCAATAAAATTATTATAAATATTGTCTATTATGCAAAAACATTGTAAAACATTTTTAGCATTAAGTTTAGAAATTTCAAATTGTAATTTACTATCTTTTTGAGTTTAATAAAGTAAAGAGGTCTTCCTCTGAAAAAATTATTTTTTTTAAATAAATAAGGAATAATTCCTTAACTGGCGCCGAAACTTAAAATCAGTGGTGTTGTGTTGTGCAAATTGAAATAAAGTTTATTGAAAGTTTTTTAGAACAGTTCAAAAAGTTTAAATTAAAATAAAGTTTTTTGAAAGTTTATTACACAAAATCCCAAAGTGAATCGCAAAATTAATTTGCTTGGGTGTGTTACAAAAACTTTAATGTTTACTGAAAGTTATTAAACAGTTAAAACAAAAATATTTTATATTTGCAAAAATCCCAAAGTGAATCGCAAAATTAATTTGCTTGGGTACAAAAACTTTAATGAAAATACTACATTAAAGAAACAAAAATATTGTGCAATTGTTTATGGGAAAACAAGGCCCCGAAGTAACCGAAATAATCAACGGAAAAACGGAACTCCAAAGGAACAAATTTGAAGTAGCCGCCCATACGTTGTGCCACAACAACGCAACCACCAGGAACAGACCAAGAAGATAGTCAAGAAACAAAAACATAGGAATGAATATGTTTTATTTCATCATTTTACTGTAAGTGAAATCTATAAATTTTTATTAGTTAAGAAATTTTTTTTTTGAAAATATTAAAATAAAGAAGAGATATAAATATTCTAATAAATCATAATATAAATTAAATAAAGTGAAACAAAATAAATAAATGAAATTTGAAAATATTAAATAAATAATTAAAATTAAATAATAATTAAATAAATACCTAAATAAAAATAAATAATAATTTTGTTCATTAAAATTCAAATAATGCCTGAATAGAAAAATTAAATATAGATTTTATTCGAGAAATTTAATTAAACCTTATATTATTATCAACAAACATTTAATTTTAAGAATAAATCTACGATCATTTCTTTCTAATATAATAAATAAATAAATAGTTCAAAAATTTGAATGAAAAATTTGAGAAATTTAATTAAACCTCATATTATTATCTACAGTCATTTAATCTTAAGAATAAATCTACAATCATTTCTTTCTAATAAAATAAATAAATGAATAGTTCAAAAATTTTAATAGAAAGAACTATTTCAATATATTATTAAAATCCGTTGAAAATTTTTTGTTCAGTGAATTTTTGATTGTGATAACCAATCTAAAATATATTTTTCTCTCTCAATTTAAATAAAATAAGTAATTAAAATAATATTTTGACAATTTTATTCAAAAAGAAATTAAGCGACATCTAACAAACTGGTGATTTTTCTGTGCTTCTAAAAATTATTTTTGTGTTTTGGTTTTAATAACTACAGATTCTAGAAATTGATTGTCTGTCTAGAATAGAATTAGCTTTTATCGTAACATTTTAGCGAAACCATTGCATAAAATGCCTTCAGATCCCAATTCTATAATTAGACCACCCATATTAAATTCTTCAATTACTAATACTGGTACAAATACCCAAATGAGAGTTCCCGTCTAGAGAGTTTGAATGTCCAAATATCAAAAATTGTCAGAGATATCCTTAGACAAGACGGACAACGTCTCCTAGCAGACAGTAGTACAAACTCAGATATAAATAGTGACATTGACCAACCAATAAATATTGACAACGATAAAGCGCTTAATGATCTAGATAAAATACCAGACATCGTTAAAAGCTTACGAGACTTTTCAGGCCAACCTGGTGAATTTAGTTCATGGAAAAAAAGTGTCGATAGAATACTTAAAATTTACGATCACCTGAAAGGTAGCCCAAAATACTACGGTATTTTAAGTGTGGTACGCAATAAAATTGTAGGGAGTGCAGATAAGACTCGAGTCTTATAATACTCCATTAAATTGGAAAAAAATTTCAAAGTGTCTCACCCTACATTATGCGGATAAAAGAGACCTAGGTACATTAGAGTACCAGTTGACAACGCTAGTCCAGGGTAAACTTACTATACCAGAATTTTATCAAATTGTCTACCAACACCTTTCTTTAATTCTAAATAAACTGTCGTGTATGGAAATGGGCGATGAATCACTAAATAACATGACAAAAGCCTACCGTGATAAAGCATTAGATACATTTGTAAGAGGTTTGACAGGTGATTTACCTCGTCTTCTTAGTATCAGAGAACCAGTTGATTTACCTCAAGCATTACATCTTTGTCTGAAGCTGCAAAATGTTGACTTCAGGACACAGTACGCGTATCAACACATACAAAGACCACAACCGCTACCATTCCTACCACCTAGACAAAATACATTACAACAATTTAGACAACCTTTTTACCCTCAGTTGCTTCACAACCCTCGGGTACCACAAAACCCAACTTTCTTCAGACCAGTTCTACCAAATAGGCCTATGCAAAATGCTTACTATCCTAATCAGATGTTGCCAAATATTCGAACTCAATGGACAAACCAATATAGACCACAATGGCAAAGACCAAAGCCTATGGACGTAGATCGAAGTATGCAATCTAGACAGATTAACTACATGAATCGGCCTGCACAACCGAATAATATTGCTACCCAAAAGAGACAATTTCTAAACTCAACTCAGCAGTCACACCCTCCAAACAAGTTTCAAAGAGTTCATCACACAGAACAAAGTGCAAATGTTATACCACCAATAGAAACTGAAAATATCGAAACTAGCGTGGATGATTTTAATTCTGACGACACGAAAGAGCAAACATACGACGAATACATCGAATCTTACGATAATCCTACATTTGATCAATCCGAACAATTAGAAGACATATATTTTTTAGACTAAGCCACTCCTCGCTCCTTACTACGAACTTAAAATTAGGAACGGAGAGTACTTAAAATTCTTAATAGACACGGGATCAAACAAAAACTATATTCAATCGAAACATGTTCGAACTCCAATTCCCAATTCCCCATTCTGTGCCAATTCCATTGCAGGAAGTGTTAATATAACACACCATTCCAACATAAATATTTTCGGAGACAATACAGAAAAATTGAAATTTTATATTTTACCCTGTCTTAAATCTTTTAACGGAATAATTGGCAATGACACCCTTAGAAAACTGCAAGCAGTTATTCACACGGACAAAGGACATATGATAATTTATCCAGATACAATCATTCCCTAAAACAACACCAAACGGACGACGTAAATAACATTGATCTCAGAATCTCACATCTTAACACGGTGCAAAAACAAGAAATTATGTTCAATCGTAAAAAGTTGTCCCAAATTGTTCGCTGACCCCGACAAAAAACTGACCTACACCACAAGAATTAAAGGAGAAATTCGTACGACTTCCGATACTCCAGTTTATTCTAAAGCTTACCCATACCCAATGGCCTTAAGAGAGGAAGTCGAAAAACAAGTTAACGAACTGCTTAAAGATGGAATCATTCGACCTTCTAGATCGCCATACAATTCTCTAGTCTGGATCGTGCCTCGAAAGGAAGACGCATCTGGTCTGAAAAAGTATCGAATGGTGATAGACTACAGAAAGCTGAACTCTATAACCATCGCCGATAAATACCCAATACCAGAAATAAATGAAGTTCTTTCAAATCTTGGTAAAAATATGTATTTCACCACAGTAGATCTCAAAAGTGGGTTCCATCAAATACCTCTTAAAACATCAGACATAGAAAAAACCGCATTTTCTATAAATAATGGGAAATTTGAATTTACACGATTACCTTTCGGTCTAAAAAATGCTCCATCGATATTCCAAAGAACACTCGATGACATTCTTAGGGAACATATAGCTAAAAGATGTTACGTCTACATTGACGATATAATAATATTCGGAAAAAATGAAGACGAACATTTTCAAAACCTAGTACAAGTTTTTAAAACTCTTGAGGAAGCCAATACGAAAATCCAACTCGACAAGTGCAATTTTCTTCAACAAGAAGTTGAATTTTTAGGGTTTATTGTCGGAATAGATGGAATAAAACCAAACATAAAGAAAATTAATGCAATAATCGATCTCCCAGCACCGAAGAACCTCAAAGATCTAAGATCCTTCTTAGGCATGTCAGGATATTACCGCCGTTTTATACAAGACTATGCCAAACTAGCGAAACCCCTGACATCCCTTTTACGAGGGGAGGATGGTCGAATCTCCAAAAATGCATCTTAAAACAAAGTAATTCATTTAAACGAACAAGCACTCGAAGCTTTCAAGAGATTGAAAACTACTCTTGTTTCGGAAAGGTAATGTTATCTCACCCAAACTTCACAAGAGAATTCGAGTTAACAACAGACGCATCTGAATATGCTTTAGGAGCTGTGCTCACACAAGACAATAGACCCATCACTTACATTTCAAGAACTCTAAGTAAGACAGAAGAAAATTATGCGACAAACGAGAAAGAAATGCTAGCTATAATATGGTCACTTAATTCCCTCAGGAATTATCTGTATGGCTCTCGTAAAGTAAAAATATTTACAGACCACCAGCCATTAACATATGCTCTTAGTAATAAGAACACAAATAGCAAAATGAAACGATGGAAAGCTATTCTCGAGGAATACAACTATGAATTAGTATATAAACCTGGAAAGTCAAACGTCGTAGCAGATTCCCTTTCCCGATTACCAAGTCCTGAAGAAGTTAATGCTCTAACATCAACCCAACACAGTTCCGACAGTTCTTAACATAATCTAGTACCAACAGTTGATGCTCCAATTAATGTTTTCCGTAATCAACTTATATTGAAAACGGACGATATTGAAACCAGCTATCAAACAAAAACCCTTTTTTCTAACTATATTAGACACATTTTCGTACAACCAAACTATTCCAAGACGGACCTCATAACAATTTTCAAAAGATACTTAAACCCCAACGTTGTAAATGGTCTCCTTACGTCAGAATCTATTATGGGCGAGGTTCAACAAATATATCCGCTTCATTTTAAGAACTATAAAATTCGCTTTACGCAAAATATGGTAGAAGACATAGAAAATGAGGCACAACAGGATGAAATAATCAGCAGAGAGCATAGACGAGCTCATAGAAATGCATGCGAAAATCGAATGCAAATACTGCGTAAGTACTACTTTACCAAAATGGCATCAAAAATTTCTGCCAAAGTTAAAGACTGTACTATATGCAAAGAAAATAAATACGAACGGCACCCCAACCATCAAGAAATTCTCGCCACTCCTATACCTAATCACCCCGGACATACAATTCACATTGACATTTTCTCCACGGCAAAACATTTCGTCCTAACAGCAATTGATAAATTTACAAAATTTGCTCAAGCAAAATTAATAAAATCTCGTGCTATCGAGCACATAAAAAAGCCACTCCAAGACATATTACTGTATTTTTGTGTACCTGTAGCTGTTATCGTAATAGATAACGAAAAATCTCTTAACTCAGCATCTATCACTGCCATGATGCAAGACGACTTTCACATTAAAGTATTTACAAGTCCTCCTTTTAAAAGTGAAGTCAATGGACAAGTCGAACGGTTTAACTCAACTTTATCAGAAATCATGAGATGTTTAAAAGCAGAAGGTCCACCTCGTACATTTAAACAACTCCTCGAACGAGCGGTCAATGAGTACAACCACACGGTTCATTCGACAACTAACAAAAAACCAGTAGAGCTTTTTTTCGGACGAATTCCAAATATTAGCCCTGAACAATTCGAACAAATACGGTTGACCAATATTGAAAAATTAAAATCAAAACAACAAAAAGATATTAATTATCATAACAAGAAACGAAAACCCATCAAACAATATTCACCTGGAGATATAATCTATGTTAAACATAATAGAAGATTAGGAACGAAACTAACTGTTCGGTTCGTTCGAGAGGTAATAAGAGAAAATAAAAATTCAACTGTTATCACCGAATCTGGGAGAACAGTACACAAATCCAACATCCGTAACTAATACCAACCGTTTAATTTTTATTACAGACATCTACTTAACCATATTAATGCTGGAATTCAATTGCTTGATTTCACAAATTCCCTATTCGTGTCGATTAATATGGGTCATGCTAAAATACAAACTGGCTATTTTAAGATAATCCATGTCATTGACCTAGACGAATACGAAAATGTTACACTCGAAATTTTATCGCTCATGAGTACCAATGAGTCTAGACAACATCATCTTGCTCCCTATATACTTTTTGAATTGGATCAAGTTCAAAACTTAATATTAAATTTAAAACCACATCAAAGAAAGAGGTCACTTAATTTCATAGGAAGCGCATGGAAATGGATCGCAGGAAATCAAGACCATGACGATTTTATAACTATTAAAGAAAAAATTAATAATGTTTTATATAATAATAATAAACAAGTTGTAATAAATAATTTAATAACTGAACGATTAAACAATTTGACTAAGATAAACAATGAAATTAAAAACGCACTAGCTATTAATGAACATCTTAATGATAAGATCATACAAGACGTGGAATACAAGATGAAGATACTCAAAGAAGATTTAAATAACATAAATTACGCGATTCACTGGGCAAAATCGGGGATTGTAAATTCACTTATACTGTCCAAAAAAGAAATAAAGTTAGCAATTGATACATTTAAAAAGGAACATTTTCCTTTCTCTACAATCGAAGAAGCTTTAAATTTTGCCGAAATTAAAATTATTACAGATTCTAATTCGATTCTTTATATCGTAAATGTTCCTATAACAGATCATAAAATTTACGACAAAATCATTTTGAAACCAGTAAAAAGAAATAAAATTGCCACAGAGTTAGTATACGAAACAATTTTAAGAAATAATAACGAATTTTTTGCTTTAAAAGAAAATTGTGGCACGCTTAATCTCATATCTATATGTAAATCTAAAAATGTAATCAATTTATCAAACACATCTTGTATTCCAAATCTTCTCAAAAGCATGTTAGCGGAATGCAATAATGTAAACAACCAACACATTCCTCAAATCGAAGAAATAACTCCAGGTATAATTCTCCTTAACAATTTTAACAGCACTATCCTAATTCAATCTATACCCCAACATTTGGACGGCACATTTTTAATTAAATTCAATAATATTTCAATAAACATTGCCGGTCAGTCATTCACTTCACGTGAAGAAACCCAATTTCATGTTTTACCCGCAATTTTACATCCACTTTCGAAAGAGAGGGAGCTAAAACGAATACTATCGTTAGAAATGATGGAGGAAATTCATATCAATAACACGAACGCGATAAGCCTTCTACATTCAGAATCCTCTAGGCTTCATTACTTATGTTATGCCTTTGTTGCTGCAGCTTCCTTCATAATTTCATACAAACTTTGTATTAAAGCTATCAAAACCTTCAAAATTAGTAAGCAAACTTCAAGTCCAAAACACACTTCACCTGATACAGTATATTTTCCAAATTCAAAACCAAAACAAAGTTCGATAATTCTAAGACCCGCTTCCAGCGCTCCAGAACTGAATTTCAATAATATTCCATATTTCTAAGTGATTGAGGACAATCACATTTAAGTGCGGAGGAGTTAATTAACCTTCATATTACATTCCTATAAATGTTTTGTCTTCTAATATCCTATTACAAATTGCATTCCGTAAAAATTTTCTCACAGAAACAAACTCATTAATTGACAAGTTTAGTTTCTGTGAAATAGAATATAATATTTCAATAAAATTATTATAAATATTGTCTATTATGCAAAAACATTGTAAAACATTTTTAGCATTAAGTTTAGAAATTTCAAATTGTAATTTACTATCTTTTTGAGTTTAATAAAGTAAAGAGGTCTTCCTCTGAAAAAATTATTTTTTTTTAAATAAATAAGGAATAATTCCTTAACTTGTATTCTGATGCTTGTTCGAATGCTCAGGTAAAGAAGAAAATTCCAACAATCTAACCTTTACTCTGTCATGCTCTCTAAAATATCGAAATAGAATCGAAAATATTTCTATTTCCTTATGATTCGATACATCAGCATAAACCGTAGCAAAATTTGCAATAGACAAATCTAGTTTTAGTTGGTCCAGAACATGATCCATGGAACATTTTTTAATTGTCGCTTCTGATTTTGTTGTGGCACATATATATTTGTCTTCGAATAACGATTGAATTAGTATACATTGTGCAATCCATCGATCGAAGGCTTTGGTTGTGGTAAATCGGAAGGAGTAAACGGCTTCTGCAAGAGTTATATTTCTTTCAGTTTTTCCCATTTCAAATATCTAATTTTATAGTAGCACAAAACTTTTGTTACACAAGTAAAGACTGCAAAACAACTGAAACAATTTATTTTAATTTTACTAAATAATTAATATCCTTTCTGTATTCTGTATTATTACCTCTTGTTCTGTCTTTTACAAATCTATACTATTTATTATGTTTTTATGATGCTTACTTTGTTTGTTTTTTATTGAGAAAAAACTTATAACAATTAGAAAATTATAGTTTTACTTTTGAGCTACCTAGTTAAAGTGTGTTTTAAACAGAGTTTGGAACGCTTTTTATATCACTCCTTTACTCTGTTCTTTCAGAGCGCGTAAAAAAATATGTATAACACTATCAAATGCTGCAGGCGTGAAAATAATAAAATATCATTCTTGCTCCTAAATTGAAATAAATATTTCTTTTATTTCAAATACTCAAACCTTTTATTTTTGCTTCAAATTTAATGCTTTCAAACGTCAAAAATTTATAATTCTTGTGAAAGATTTGTTCAATAATGCATGTATTTTTTAAAAAATAAATATAAAGGATGACGAAAAGGTACTATTTTTCTCCAAAGGAGTGAAATCGAAAAAACAAAAATTTTGCTCTTACGAGTAAGAAGATATTCAAATTATAAACATTTTAATTTATGAATATTACTTTAAAGGGTTGAAATGAGTGCTCGAATAAAATAAAATTGTTAGTTGTTTTTATGTTATAAAAATTTAAATGTTTATGAATTTATAAAGAGAAATGAGTCTTTTTAAGTAAAATATTTTGTATTTTATTTTTCCTAATATACTTTCGATCTCTCGTACATACTCAGAGAAGATATTTCTATAAATAAAGAATACTTTACGTAGGTATAATGTTTTTTTGATTATTTCGATAACGTGGGCAAATGTGGTGGAAATATTTCTTTCGTGTGACGCTTCGTGGGACAGATTTCTCCGTGGGACAACGCAATGAAACGTGGGACATTTCCACGCAGCGTGGGACGTCTGGTCAGTTTAATCTACAGGTACTATACAGCAATTGAAACCGGTTGTACGAAAAACAAAAAATAAAACGTTTTAAAATTTAATTCTAAGTTTTAGTTTTTTATTAAAGTGAAGCATACAAGTTCAACAAATACTTTATAATAAATTTTTGATTGTATTTTATAAAATAATAATAATAAAAAATCAACAAAAAGATTTTCGCTCTGATTATGTAAAAAACAATAACTTCAAACTAATGTGCATGTCCATTTCTCGAATATTGAAAAAGAAAAAGGATGATATGATTAAATTCAATTAAATTTTCAATATGAAAAAATTAGTTTATTACTTCGGTCTGAAAGACCTAAGTATTACATTCATGAGCTAAAAGTGAAATTCTTACCCCCACTTTTTTTTGCATTTCTCGACGTTTTAGGACCTACTGATTCTAAAAAAGCAAAAAAAAATGTGTGTCTGTCTGTAGGACGACCGTCCGGTCGTCCGCCCGTCATTACCTACGCTGCAGGGAAAACCGCTGGAGGGATTTCAAAATTTTTTTTTTCTAAAAATAGGTATACTCAAGGGACAGGTGCGAAAGGACGCTGTGTTCGATAATTGTACCGGAAGTGTGTCAAAAAAATCACTAAGTGTGTCAAAAATAGCAAATTTTCATATTTTTGGCTTAAAAAACGTTAATTTTAGGTGATTACGAGTAGGAACATTGAATTTGGAGAAATCTTGATGTTAGGGATTGGTATGTGAGATCAAAAACTAGATTATTGCATTATAAGTTTGTCAAAAAAATTTTGTCAAGTGTGAAAAGAAAGATTTTTATTTATTTTTTTACCCAATTTTTTGGAAAAAAAAAATTAATTGTTTGTGTGAAATGAAATTTTATTATTATTATTGAGAATTATGGCATCATAAGTTTGTCAAAAAAATGTTGTCAAGTGTGTCAAAAGAAAGATTTTTATTTATTTTTTACCCATTTTTTTTAGAAAAAAATAAAATTAATAGTTTGTATGACATGAACATTTATTATTATTATAGAGAATTATGGCATTATAAGTTTGTCAAAAAAATAATATCAAGTGTGTCAAAAAATGATTTCATTTATTTTTTTAGCCAATTTTTTGGAAAAAAAAATGTTGCTGTTTTTATGACGAAATGTAATTGAAAATGAAGTTGGACATGGAAATTTTTGAATATGTTATAGTTTTTGAAATATTTTTGGAATTTTGAAAAATGTTTGTATTTTTGATTTTGTAATAATTTTTGCAATATTTTTAGAATTTTGGAAAAAGTTTTAATTTTTGATTTTGTAAGAATTTTTTGAATATTACTAGAATTTTGAAAAATTTTTAATTTTTGATTTTATTATAATTTTTGGAATTTTGAAATAATTTTCAATTTTTGATTTTGTAATAATTTTTGCAATATTTTTAGAATTTTGGAAAAAGTTTGAATTTTTAAGAATTTTTGGAATATTGGAATTAAGAAAAAGTTTAAATTTTTGATTTTATTCTAATTTTTGGAATATTTTTGGAATTTTGAAAAAAGTTTCAATTTTTGATTTTGTTATAATTTTTGCAATATTTTTAGATTTTTGAAAAAATAGAATTTTTGAATTTTATATATATTATAATAATATTATAACTTTTGGAATTTTGAAATAATTTTCAATTTTTGATTTTGTAATAATTTTTGCAATAGTTTTAGAATTTTGGGAAAAGTTTGAATTTTTAAAAATTTTTGGCATATTATTGGGATTTAGAAAAAGTTTAAATATTTGATTTTATTCTAATTTTTGGAATATTTATGGAATTTTGAAAAAAGATTGATTTTATTTAATTTAACAATATTTTTGGAATTTTGATTATAATTTTCCGGCAACGTATTGATGTTTCGTGTTAGTTTTGTAATAAATGTCTAAACAGAGATAAAAAAATACTTGTACTTTAACAAAGAGTTATGTTTGATATACATCACTGCCCAAAACTAAAATTCATGTCCTCATAAAAGTTTTTTGCCGAAAACTATATCAAAATCCTTAACCCAGACCGAAGTCTTGATATCTCAGAGCTGTGAGATTTCAGCCCCTCCATATTTTTATGATTGTGTTTTGGTTTCTCAATTCTTAACCTAATTAGCAATTGGTTCGATTGGTTTTATCTTCAATTAATTTGTAATATGTACATACTTAATTTGAAACTAAAAATTATAAAAAAAAATTTTACAACGGTTTTAAAATTAAATTTAAAATTAATTGAAAAGAGAGGAAATTTCATTGACAAAAAATAAAATGAATAATATTTTGATTTCTCGAATGCTTTCATCTGTCAAGCTGGGTTTTAAAATGCGAACTGTGAATAGTGAGCTGTGGACTATGGACTAAATTTCATATGCAAGTTCGTTGTCACGAACACATTAAGAATTTTATTTTGTTGCTCTTCAAAAATTGTTATCACGTGCATTTTTTGAACATGATCTTACAACAATACAGCAATGTCAATTGTTTTTATTTTTTTAAATTTATTTCTCCATACAAATTTGTATGTATTGATGTGACTGCGACAGAAAAGATAAAATAAAACCATCTCTCGGACTTTCGTCTGCGGACGTAGTGGATATAAAATATCTCATTTCTGATTGGTTAATAACACCGTCCACAGTTTGCATTTTAAAACTTCATTCATTAAATTATCTTCATTAAACCAGCTTCATTCATTAAATTATTTATTAAATTGCTAATACATCATTAAGTATTCGAACGCACCCCCCCCCCCTAGTTGATTGCTTTGTTGCGTCACACAATTTCAATAAATAATACATGTTTATGTCTACAAAAATAATAGAAGTTTTTTTATGTAAACCTTAGTCATAATATTGTATGTAGCTGTAATACGGTTGTTCAATTTATAGAAAGTAGTAGTTATAGAGGAGAATATTGTATAGAATTGTTTATTGAAATGATAATGGAAATGGTTTGACTCACATTTTTTATTGAGAGTTTGTGAGTTTGTAGCGATTAACTCCAGTGCCACAATAATAATAATACCAGAATTAACTCAAAAAAAAATAAATACTTCTAATAAAATTTCTTTACACACGACATTGCGTTATATATAATTTAACTTATCAGAATTAGGAAACAACCTTAATGTTAATAACTGAACTCCTCTCGTGAAAATTAGTAATTTGCCTAAAACCTTATAATAATACTGTCAAAAATCTCTTCATCAAAAACTAATTTTTCTATGATATATTGTATTAACATAAAATTTTCAATACCACATTTAATTTTTTACATATAGGGATATAGTCCCTGTCCCTGGGCCAACGCTGGGCCGATTTCATTTGATGATTACCACATATTTTATACTTCGTGTGGCACTTGCCTTGACGAGTCTGAAAACTTTTGTTCTACCACTTTCCTCGATTCGGCCGCTTTTTCGTTCGCCAAGCTCCGAAAAATGCTGATTGCCCGGGATCTTGTAAATTTGCTACCACATTTTTTTTTAACTATGGGGGGTGCAAATTTGTTTTAGTACACGAGGATAACCTTGTCCGACAAAAATTTGTCTGCTATTGTCGAATCCGACAACCGAAACATGCCAAAATGTCAATTGCTGGACTCGACAATAGCAAACACAGTTTTGTCTCAATCGGAACATCTCCAGGACACTCAAGCTACTAAAACTGGTGACCCTGACGTCTAAAATTGTTTCCCCGTTTTTCCAATCGAATTTGAACAGAACCAAGCTGCTTATATCTTCACGGTAAGGCACGAGCCGCTTGAGAAGATGTGTTGGACACCCTTATATAAACTGAATTTGCCAGAATGTAACTCCATCGAGTATGTGTTCCTCCATCTACACCCTCCACATCAAAACCGACACCTGCAAGATCGGTTGACACACCTCCTTTAGCATCTGACCCCAAAATTAATGCAATTCCCCTTAAAGTCCCGCACTTTTGGTCTGTTAAACCAGAACTTTGGTTTATCATACTCGGGGCCAATTCTCCCTGGATAACAATAAGTCCCTGCAAGGGGACATTTTGCTAAAACATTTTGCTAAAACCAGACACGGCTAACCCCTATGATAGGCGGGTATTCTGGTCCGCCTATCAAGCAACGCTTTAGAACGCTTGCGCGATGAGCTCCGCGGTATTGAACTGGAGGATAAAAAACTCTCACAATTTCTGAGGGATTTAACTGCTTAATCCCAAGGTCTAGTATCTGAAAATATGTTAAAAGTCATATGGGAGGATAAACTCCCAAAGACTACGTACCGCTATCGCGGTGGTCAAGGCTGATTTGTCGAAAACTGCTGAGATAACCGAGAAATTTTTTGGTTACAATGGTTGACCCTCAGACCTGTAGATAGCTTTCTGCCGCTCCTCCAACAAGGACAAGGCCTGGACCCTGCGATATCATAAATTGCAGTCCCTACACGCACAGTTGCTGGATGCCTTGCAGCACAATTCTTTTTGAACCTTCCCTCATAGGCGGAGTAGATCCAGGGACGACTGAAAAAATTTTCGGCGTAGTCGCCCCAATCGCCCTAACCAATTTTCCGCGCAATCACGTTACAAGTTGCGCACCTAAATCGATGGTATATGCTATTACCATCACACTTTCGGAAATAACGCACGCAAATAAACGCATTTGATATCAACTCCCGTCGATAATTCTTGGTTGACTCAGGCGCTGAAGTGTCAGTTCTCCCGCAACAACGGAGTAAAAACTCTCTCAGAAATCAGCTTTCACTCTTTACGCTGCTAACGCTAACATTTATGGTACACGGACTCTAACTTTAAAAATTGGTCTCCGACGTGTGTTCTGTCAGACCTTTGTTATCACCGATGTTACCATACCTATTCTCGGAGCTGATTTCCTGAACAAGTATGGTCTCCTAGTGGACGTCGATCAACTAACATCCTTGTTCACTCTTGTCAAAATCTTCATTTCCCCAACGCTCTCGCTAACAACCATTAATTAAGATAAGCTGGATATCAAAATTCAAAATATCTTTAATGATTTTATCTTTAATGACTCTTAATGACTTGGCTAAGCCAGTCAAACATAACGAGACTCACGTTATTGAGACTCACGGTCATCCCGTCGCATGCAAGCATGGTCGACTTGCTCCTGACAAACTGACCATCGCAAAGACCAAATTTGATTTAATGTTATCTCAAGAGATTTTCCGACCGTCCAATAGTCATTGGTCCTCTCCTCTCCGTCTCGTTAAAAAGAAGAACGGTGAGTGGAGACCTTGCGGTGACTACCATGCTCTAAATAATATCACAATTCCTGACAAATATCCAATTCCTCATATTCAGGATTTGTCGCATCAACTTCATGGATGCAAATTTTCTCCACAAATGATTTCGCCCGCGCATATCATCTAATTCCTGTTGATAAGCGCGATATTGCAAAAACTGCAATTTCAACACCGTTCGAATGCTTTCGGGCTATGCAACGTTTCGCAATCTTTCTAACGGTTTATGCATTCTTTTCTCCGAGACCCAAATTTCTGTTTCATCTATAAAGATATGACCTCCTTATTGCTTCTGAAACCTTTGAGGAACACCTCCAACATCTTAGAACTGTTTTCCAGCGTCTTTCTGACGCAGGTCTCATTATCAACGTTGATAAATGTATCTTTGCTGAAACCAACGTTGACTTTCTCGGACATTCGATTGATTCAACTGAAATCAAACCTACTCCTGGGGGTCAATTCTAACTTGATGAGGTGACTCAGTTATATGACTGTTAAAAAATCCAACTAAAAGAGAGTCACTCATTTATTCGAACTCAAAATTCTATGTTTTGCGATTCTAAGTCAAAAAGTGAGTGACTTCAAATCAATTTTCATAGAATAACTGTTTGACATTTAAAGAATTTTGTTACTGTCAATTTTATGTAAATTTGTGTTTGTTTATGGTACATAATTTAAACTTTTATAAAAAATAGATATTCTTATTAGGTGCCAAATAAGAGAAAATCATAGAAATTTTGTTCGGTAAGATAACATAGATATGTTTCTCGATTTAAAATGAACATATACGTTCAACGATTTTTATTGTAGAAATAAAATACGAAAAAGACGCAGGAAAATTAGGGAGCGTAAATACAAAAAATGCAGTAAATTTTCTAATAGTAGGCATGAGATTTCGGACCAAATTGCTTCTCAATTTTAATGTTTATTTTGTACATTTCAATATATCGTTTTTCACAGCTGCAAATTGTTTTTGCATTCAGCATTTCAAGTTTTCTCTTTCGTTTTTGCGGCAGGCTCGATGGATTTCGAATGATATTTATCACAGAGGAGGTAGCATCTTTAGTTTTTACTCCCAGTTCTTCTGTAAAACCATCTCCATCCACGACATCGTATGTGATAATGCCTACCTTCTTGCTCTCAACTACATCTAGTTCTAAAATAGGATCTCCCATTGTTCTGCAAGTTTACCTTTTCCATCCTCTGCAGATGAAAATTGGTTTCGAGCCAACTCCAAATGTTCCTCTAAATAATCAACCAGAGCAACCTTTTGGCTGTTTGTGGGCGTTTTACCTAACTTTTTTTAAATTTATCATTCGACATTTTTAATAAATAACGGTAGTCACAGCTTTTTTTAATGACTTTTTTGACATTTCAAATGAGTTTGGAAAAAGTCATATGACCCAGACAGAATCGAGATTTGTGACTTCATTTTCGAAATTTCGAAATTCAAGTCATATGACTTGAAGTCATCAAGTTATAATTGACCCCCTGGACGTGTCTATTATATTAATCGTTACGAACGTCACGAAACGGTTATACAACTCCGTCTTTTTCTCGGAATGATAACCTTCTACCGCAGATTCATTCCTTACACTGGTGGCAATCAAGCCATTCTCAACGATTTACTAAAGGTTCCAAAAAAAATGATAAACGCGTCATTTAATGGTCTGAATACGCCATATAAGCCTTCGATCTTTGCAAGCGTCAACGTTGCCAAAACTATTTTCAATTAAATAGGATTATCATGAACGCTTAGAAGATTTAGAGTTTATCCCTCCCAACTTTATATTGGTAAACTTTATTAACGAATATAAAGATTATTAATAACTCAAAGCAAACTTTTAGATATCAACTTTAAAAACCCAACCTCGCACAAGTCTACACTACATCTTTCACTCGCAACGCCACTAGCAGCTGCCTTAATTGGAACATCTTCAGAATACTCAAGCTACTAAAAGTTTCTAAATTTTGAAAGCTATGCTTGATTTATATCCACTCCCTAAAAAACCATTTTTGCAGCTGTACAAGCATGTTTGACAGCTGTGCTGGTCAAGCATGCTTGCAAGTGTATTGGACACTTTATACAAAAAATTGTGTTTTATTTCCATCATCCATTTGAATTTGTTTAATAAATTGCATATCTTTTTACACAATATTCATTTAATCTTACACGGCAACGTTTATATATTGTGAAAAACTATTGTTATGATGTTGCCTTGAGCTGCGAACTGACTGCACTTCGAATTTGAAGATACTCAAACAGATCGAATATTTTGAAAATATGACGAGTTTCACGGAATAGTTCGAGTAATTTGTATAATGCTCATAATAATATTGTTAAAAGCCTTGGAGTTTAAAGTATTCAAAAATCATTCGATATTCCGCTAATTTTGACTTATATTGAAGGGATCAGTTTTGGTATCGTTGGTAACTTTTTATAATTTTTGATCTACGGGTGTGACAACCCCGCGTACTCCAGTCCTTGCTATTGGCATATGAGTTAACGTGATATGCCAATTACCACTGGCAATAGCAGTGAGATATCAGTATCACTAGCCAAGGTGATATATTAGGGATGATGGCAGATGAATTGTTTTCAGTCAACGTTAACAGTATCACCCTCAATTTTAGCTGTGGAATATTCCTTGATGATGGGATATCACTGCTTGCTCAATGAAAAAAGCCTTCATATAACCCAATATCAGAGCTTTAATCGTTGAGGAAGACAGTGCGTCAAAGGATCAGGGAATGTACCACTAGCTAGATTATTGCCAAACCTATTTTAATTTTGTTTCTGCAAATTTTTAAAACATATTTGCTGTTTACTTTTTATTTTATTTTTGTTTCCTCTATCCTATCATGTTATATTTTATTATGTGACAGAATTTATTGTTTTTTTTCTATTATTTAATAAAATTTATTTAAAGAAAAAATAAACAAAAAATTTGCGTCCATCAACACCTGAGAACGCATGTTTGTGTGGGACCTTGGTCTTAAAAGGTTTTTATGTGTTGTTGTGACACATGTTGAAATTCTTACTAAATGTACAACACATTTTATTAAAAAATATTGCGACGATGATGCGTAGGCTAACTCCACCACAGCTCTGGAAACAAAATGTTCTGGATATATAGTGAGCTAATATCCATAACAAACTTTAATTAACGGCTAACCAATGTTACAGATTTCACGTAGTTCTAATTATATCAATATTATAGAAAGCTGTAGTATCCCAACAAACATAAATGCTGTAGTACGAGAAAAAGTAAAAAAAATTAACAAGTAACAAACTGGAAGTTGGGATGCAGAGCTGTTGTGGACCGTACTAAATGCCTACGTACCAAGTTTCATCTAATTCTCGTGCTATTGAGATTTCAAAAAACAGGTGCTCAGGGGACCCCAAACCACTTTGTTCACTATCGTTCAAAAACTAATCAGCTCCTTGCCATACATATTTGCATCTTTTTCAAAAGTGTCATCAAAATTCATTCACGAACGAATGTTATATGCTCCCAACAAACATTGAAAAAACGGTGAAACAATAAACAGGTGCTTAGTAGGCTTCCCACCACTTATCCCAATATTGTCCAAAAACTAGTCAGTTCTTTGTCATTTAAGTCTCCAAATTTTTCCAAAGTGTTATTAAAATTGATTAACAAATGAAGTCTGTGTTGTCCCAATAAACTTTAAAAACCAAGTGTGAAAAGTCAACAATTGAATAATAGACCCCTTGCCACTTTGATCAATGTGTTCCAAAAGATGATAATTATCTTCTCAGACTAACTAAAACCATTTACATAAGTTTCATTATAATCACTCCATTATTGTAGGCTGTAGTGTGCCTCCATGGGGGAAAAACCACCTGTTGTATGGTGAACCGGGTTAGGGAACCCTTTATTCAATGTACTCCAAAAGCTGATAAAATCTTGCCCATGTTACTTGAAAGCTTTTACCAATGGTTCATGAAAATCGATCAGTAATTGTAGGCAATAACATTGTAGGGATAAACACAAGAAAAAAAACTTTTTAACCGGAAGTGACAAACCGAAAGTTTGTATGTAGAAATATCGGAAACAGTACTAAAACCTTCTATACCAAGTTTCCATAAGATCATAAGCCGGAATTAGAAGTTATCGAAGATTTAAACTTAGAGGTGTTTTGTAGGAATATATATATGAAGGAATTTGATCAACGAGATAATGCAAACATAGTAACTGTCTGATTGAAATAATTTACTTTGCACTTACCAGTTATTTTTATTGGTAAGTCAACACAAACCTTATCTCTTTTCTTTTATAAATAAGACTTAATAAAATATTTTTATCTACAGAAAAAAACATTTTTTGATCGAGGGATTCAAAAATATGCAATCAATCACTTATCAATTCACTTTATACATGCGTAGCTAGACTATTTGATATTATGTAAAAAATTTATCTTATCTTGACGAAAATACGGAAATTTTTGAATTTTAAAAAATACAAAAGTCGGTCAAGTTCACCATAATAAAACAGAAATGATACTTTTTCATGCGTGGGCGTTGTCTATTTTGAAGGTACATTCCCAATTTATTTAATACTTTAATTATTGAATGATCTTGGATGTTACTATTATCAATTTGATTTAAGGAGCTTCCATTCGGCTCTGATTCAAGCCTGCTTATGAATCGATGAATGTAGAAAAAAGCACTGGGAGATCTCAAATTATTTGTATTATTTATACCTAGTTAAAAATGGTATTTTTGTGATGATATCAGCACTTTATTACAGAATTTAGCTGCAGACAACTTTATCACAGAATTCAGCTGCAGACAATAAAACAATATATTTTAACAAACGAATTTTTTCGGAATTCAGCCTCGTGTGAAACTTTTTCGGTACTCTGAACTCAATACTGAACATGAAATAAATTTTAACTACCAGTTACCAGAAACACAACCGTATTGAGCACTTTGTGGTAGGCACACCTGCCGAACAAGATTTTGTATGAACGAAAACAATTTCAACTTCAACCAACACTTATCTTATCAGTTATCACTCTCGCAATTTCTATCGATTTTAAATTTGACACAGTTATAAGCTTTTTTGCGTAAGGTAAGTCCAAAAGTCGCAACTTATCATTAACTAAACTGTACTATTATTATTAGTCATATTTTAGTTGCTTTCCTAAATCTAAATTACAATACTAATACCCTTATTATACTTAATTGATAAAAGTTTTAGTTACAGTAATTATAAATGATTTATTAATACTAATTTGGTAGACTGCCTGATATATGAAAGTTTCGTTTTGAAAGGGATGGATTTCTATCGGGAGAGTTGATATCTGCAAATAATTTAAGTTATAGTAAAAACTATAGTAAAAGGGTTGCTCAGTTTTATATTTTTAGTGATCGATCGAAGTTTTACTTGTTTGTTAACGTCATACGGCTGCTGGATTTTTTATTCCTGAAGATCAAAAAAGCGAGGCCTGCTGGATATCTTTTGTAAAAAACGGTCAGGTGGAACACGAATGTTGTACTCCAATAAATCTTCAACTTGCACTAGCTTAAAGGAAGTGAGTTCTGCTAACCGACTTCAATACCAACGGTATCATATCTTCGGATATTCAGAGACGTTAACTTATATAATTTATTATACTTAACACTACACATGTTTAACTTCGAATAAAAAAATCCAAGAAATTTTGAAATAAAAAACTTATTCAATGCGTGTGGAATAAATATCACATAGGTTTGAATAAGGTCACACTAATATGTCATAACTCTTCATTGTACCAAATTTTTGTCATACTATAACAACTAAAGTTGTAATACAAACAAATAAACACAAATCATCAAGCCTCCATTTCTCTGCAGCTTTCGTGATATATACGCTTGATTTTAGTAAAGTCGTTGTTGCGGCAAAACTAAATTGCTGAAAAAATAAAATAGTTTTATCTAATTAATCGTAGTCAGATTTTTGAGTATCTTTGTAATCCTAAAAACTGATATCAGTTTTTAGGATTACAAAGATACTCAAAAATCTACTGTTCAAAATGTACTGTTCTAATGCTATCATAGAAACAATGATTTAAATTTTGTGCTATATAGATATAAAGACCAATAGCTTAAATATAGATAGATTAAATATATTATATTTAATAGATTAAATATAATTATATTTAATACCGATAGCTTTATATCTATATAGCACAAAATTTAAATCATTGTTTCTATGATAGCATTAGAACAGTACATTTTGCTGCAACAGATGAAAACGCTGCTTTTTCGTGAGTGAACATTTGATCACGAGACCCGTTAGCGTCGAGTGGAGCAATTTCACGAACGTAAATGGTTTTATCTCGCGTAGGAAATACAATTTTTTCTATGATAGTACATAAATATTAAAACGATATTTATTAGAAACTAGCAGACCCGGTGAACTTCGTACCACCTATAATTTATTAAACAGGGTTGCCACGTTTTAAAAGTTTCAAAGTAGGATACACTGCCCCTAGGGTATCAAAACTAAAAAACTCGTTGGCTTTGTGCCACTTCATTTTTCAGTTAAAAAAATTAAAAAATTTTTTTTAAAACAATTAGGTTTCTATTTGGTGTTAGTATGAATGTATATGCCTTATTTCTGTACTACTAATTTGCTTATTTATAATGATGGCGTACAAATTCGCATAGATGTTATTGGCCTCCAATTCAGTAACACTCGAAAAACTTAAATTTAAAATGATGAAGTTTCAATTTAGAAATTAATCTGAACATGAAAATTAAAATATGGTTCGACATCGCCGCTGTGACTAAGTTGTGTAAGACATATGGAATTTGAACGGGTGTCGCTGATGAGTGTGAGTTCGAATCCTGGCACGAAACACAAAAAAAAAATTTCTAACGGAATTTTAGAGAAAATGACAAATTATTTCGAATTGCAAAATTCAAGTACATAATTTCTAATATGTACTTAGGCTGCATTCGAAACCAAAACTTATTTGAAACTTATTTGAAACTTGTTTGTGGAGACTTACTTATTCAAATAAGTAACCTAAGAAGGTGACTTATTTTCTATCTCTTTCTTACATAAAAATTTAATTTGATTTGTAATGTCAAAAATTTTCTCGTTGATTTATGTAATGTTTTTATTTTATAAACGATAAAACGGTTTTATAAAACGTATAAGTAAGTCTCCACAAATAAGTTTCAAATAAGTTTTGGTTTCGAATACAGCCTTAAGCTTAATTGTCCACAAAAACCCCTACAACTTAAATTTAAAGTTTTTAAGAAATCAGAAATAAAGCTAAACATATCATCTGCTGATTCAGTGGAACTATCATAAAAATCAATAAGCTTAAGTTGTAAGCCAGTTACTCATAAACAATACTGTTGTATATATTTACATTACCCTTTAAAATCGAAATAGCTTTCTGTGTAAGATATTGTATTACAGTTTGCTTAAAGTAGGACATTTTTATAGCAAAGTAGGACGAAGGACATTCTTGCTCCAAAGTAGGACTGCCCTACCGAAAGTAGGACACGTGGCAACCCTACTATTAAACGAAACTATTATTTATTATTATATACATTTATTATTAAACAGGAATACAATTTTTTTTAATATTACAAACTATATTAATACAAACACGCAACATATAGTTGATTATGCGAAAAACACGGGGTTTCTAGATCCAGCTCACAAATTCACATTGTTTGACTTTGTTACTTATTAATAGACATTACAAATACCAATCGAATTGGGAAGTATAAACGTTTAAATAGGATGCTAGTCTAAAGAGATCGTTGGCAAAATTACAATTAAAATAACAATTTCACCTAGAAACTTGCCATTTAAAATGGTATTGAAATTTCTAAGCAAAATAATTGGTGAACCAATCTTCAATCGAAAATTATGTGGTGGCATTCTAGTTAAATCCTATGAATTCAAGAGTTTAACAGGATAGATGAACATTCCTCAGCATTGACAACAGAGTTAATCGGTTTGAATGATATTTAGGCAATAACTGTTGTATTTTAAAATTGATTGCGTTGGCATCTATAGTTTTTGCGGCCCAAATAGCTCGCTCACGTAGCCACGCATGATTAATGTAATTAGCTTGTAAATTTGGAAATATATACTTTCAAAAATTTAAAACTTTTACATTTAAAACTTTTACAAAATGCTGCAATATATTAGCATATATACAAAGTTTCGTCAAAATGCATTATCAGAAACTGATAATTGAAGTTTCAAATAAACAGATCCTCAAGAAGCACATACGTCATTTTCCAATAACGCCCAGATACTAATCAGTTTTTTGTCCTTCCAATCTCCATTCAATTCGATTATCAGGTACAAATGTTATAGATCTTTAAAAAAAACCGGAGTACTGAATACCCCATGCCCCTCCAACCCTTTGTCCAATGTATTCAAAAGCTTATAAAATCTTTTTTAAATCTTTTGTTTTAACTTATATCAACGTTTTATGAAAATCGATTTGTAGCTGTAGACTATAGTAGGGATAAATACTTTAAAAAAATTAAAAGAAAAACTTTTGAACCGGAAGTGACAAATCCAAAGTGGGTACGCAGAAATATTGGAAACAGTACTTAAACCTTATATATCAAATATCAATAAGATTGAAAGCCAGGATTAGAAGTTATTGAAGTTTTAAGCTTTCAGGTGTTCGGGAGTCCCCCCGCCATTTTGTCCAATTTTATTCAATTATAGATATGAACCATTCTTAGATCAACCTTATTGCACACACACTTTTTCATAAAAATCAATCAAGCCGTTTAGGAAGAGTTCAGTCACAAACAACCGGACACTGGAAATATATATACAAAGATTGTTAAATAACAAACGTATAAAATTCATATTCTACTTTTTCATGGTTGCTTTGTTTAAAAACATTGTAAAATTATTAATTAATATTAATTAGGCTGTATTCTAAACGACGACTTATTTGAAACTTATTTATGTAGACTTACTTATTCACCGCCATTTTAAATAAGTATTTAAAAGCTATTCTCATTGAATAAATATCTGATAGTCCAAGAGCTAGTGAACCCTTTGGGTAACGGTCGTTCTGTAAGGCTAGAATTTTTTTTAGATATAAGTCATGAAATGTGAAGTACGGTAACCACCACCTGGCAGGCATCAGCCCTGCACGTCCCCATTCCCTATATTTTTGAAAGTGTAAAAAAAATTTTAAAAAAAACTTCTTCCTGTAAGCTTGAAATTTTTATATGATTTAGCTCATTTATTGTAGAGTACAAAAAAAATTGACCGGCGAGTTTGATGAGCACAAGTATCTTGCCAGACGAATCGAAAGGTGTGAAGTATGTAAGTTACAACTTGCCGCCCGGCCGTCACGACCGATGAAATCTAGAAAACCGCTGAACGGATTTCAAAAGACTTTTTTCTAAAAATAGGTTTACTCAATAGAGTCAGAAGGTTCGAAAGGACGATGTGTTCGATAACTGTACCGGAAGTGTGTCAAAAAAATTGTCAAGTGTGTCAAAACAAGGAAATTTTCATATTTTTTGCTTAAAAAACGTTCATTTTAAGTGATTACGGATAGAAACATTGAAATTTGAAGAAATCTTGATGGTCGGGATTGGTATGTGAGACCAAAAACTAGATTATTGCATTATAAGTTTTTCAAGAAAGTGTTGTCAAGTGTGTCAAAAGAAAGATTTTTATTTATTATTTTACCCAATTTTTTGGATGAAAATAAAATTAATTATTTGTATGGCATAAAATTTTATTATTATTCAATAACTTTGATGAATCGTATACGACTTAGACACTTTAAAAAACTTTTTTAGTTTTTTTTTCCAAATATTTTCGGTTGGATGAAAATAAAATTAATTATTTGTATGGCATGAAATTTTATTAGTATTCAATAACTTTGATGAATCGTATACGACTTAGACACTTTAAAAATCTTTTTAAATTTTTTTTTCCAAATATTTTCGGTTTCTATGAAATCTTCCTAAGGGAAATATTTATTTCTATTACCACCGTAATAGAAATAAATATTTCCTTGAGGAAGGTTTCATAGAAACCGACAACATTTGAAAAAAAAATATTAAAAATATTTTTTAAAGTCTCTAAGTCGTATACGATTCATCAAAGTTATTGAACTCTACTCACTACAAAAAGGAGTGATATCCTGTGTCAAGCAGAAACGAGTGTAAAACAAAACACTTTCAAATAATTAAGTGTTCTATATAATTCAAAATACTTTCTTTGTCACTCGGATTAGAGGTAAGAATAAAACAACTTCAACTAACTGCGTATTAAAACAATAAAAGGGCGGAACAATCAAGAAACCTCAGTGAGAGCTCAGACTTTTATTTAATATCTATAAAAGAAATGGTAGCAAGCTAATTTATTAGTCAGTTTATATTACAGACTCTAGTTGGTAAATTAAGACCATGCTATTTGGAGATCAAATTACTTAAGTTGTGTAATCTGTTGGTCCTTACTGAGGTTTCGTGATTGTTCTGCCCTTTTCTCGTCAATCGTACAAATATCGTATCCCACATTTTCATTCGAATAGAAATAAATCAAATTTATTATTTGGAAATTTTACTAGAAACTTTTGTTTTAATACGCAGTTAGTTGAAGTTGTTTTATTCTAACCTCTAATCCGAGTGACAAAGAAAGTATTTCGAATTATGTAGAACACTTAATTATTTGAAAATGTTTTGTTTTACACTCGTTTCTGCTTGATACAGGATATCACTTCATTTAGTAGTGAGTAGATTTGACTATTAAACAGTAGACTATTAGTTTTGACTATTAAACAGTAAACTGCACCATTTTCACGAACTAAAATTTACATTTTTGATGTTTTTTGTAGTAGATATTACGATTTTTTGAAGTTTATTAATATGATAAGTATTAGTTAATAATTATGGATTTACAATTCTTGCGACATACAGCTATTACGACGATTGCTGTTTTTGTCATTAAAATAAAAAGATCTAGCTGGCATAATTCGATTCGCTAATTACCTCGGTAGGTTACAAATAAAGTAATGAATATTACCAACACAAACATGTAATACGACATATCGCACACACCATAATATTTTCAATAAAAAGGAATACTGTTTTTGCGATTTCTAAACTTTAAATTTTTAGAAAAAGTTATTGTATACCCAGAAACATTATATAATGCACCCCTATCTCTTGTTGTAGGGCTTAATCATCGGCACATTACGGAATAATTTTTAAAACAATTAAATTAAAAAACAACTTTAAATTAAATTAAAGTGGAGATCGAATATTTTGTGAAACGTATTGACATCTAAAAATGCATGAGAACACATATTTCGATTCAGTCATTCCAAGAAAAGAATAAATTATAAAAATGTTTTATAACAACCATACACACATAAATCTAAACACATTCCATTTTAAAAAATCTGTTTTAGCTAGGACTTTTTTACGGAGCGTCAGAACTGAAATTACATTTGATGATATTTGCTTAGACAAATCTTTATTAGCTAGTATATGAATCACCCTATAAATGTTAAAAAATACATGAAACACATATTTCTAATCAATTATTCGCAGTAAAAGCATAGGTAAAAGAACAAATGATAATAATGTTTTTATGACAACCGACACAACTAAGTCTAAACGCAATCCTTTTTACAAAAAAAAAAATTTTAACTAAGACACAGAACCAGAGTTAAATTTTTTAAATTCTAGAAAAAGATATTGTAAACCCGCGAAAAATTATTTGGGATAAAAGCGCTAAATAATATACCTGAATCTTTTATGTTGGGATCTAATAATCGGCACATTATGTTATTGCTTTTTAAACAAATTAAATTTAAAGTGGATCCCGAAAAATTTAAGGAAATATTCAGTCATTCGGATTAAAAGAACAAATAACAATAATTTTTTATAACAACCTACAAGTAAGCATAAACCTAAACACATTCCTTTTTAAAAAATTTGTCTTAGCAAAGACCGCTTTACGCAGAATCAGAGGTAAATTTACATTTGATAATATTTTTGTATCCAAATCTTTATAAGCTACCTAGGTAGTATCAGAAACAGCCTGTCCAAAAGTGCATTAAAATTCAAAACAAATATTTGTATTCCTTTGTCATACGCAGTAAGAAAGAGATCAAATTATAATGTTTTTAGAACCTTATGTCAACAAACCAAACAAATTCCTTTTTAAAAAAAGTGTCTTACCTAAAGCTTGAAAATAACACAAAATCAGAATTATTAAATTTACATTTTAAATTTACAATAGATGGCTTCAAGATTTTTTTCCTTTAAGAGAAAAATGAAAATGTCTTAAAATTTTAAGTTTCTTATTGAATTTTCATTTTTAAATAATCGTTTTCAAAATTTTATGTTTTGACAAATTTTGTTTACTGCCTTTTATTTAAAATTCATTTCATATTGAAATTTAAAGGTGAGTTTAATTTAATAACTTGTTATGAGTTTATATTAAATGGGACAAAACTAGATCAAAACATTGTTTTGAGGTTATGTCTAGGTTCAGCGTAAATAAGCAAAGTGGTAATCGCTATTTTTTGTTCACGAACAGCGATCTACCGCATCGCTTTGATAACACCTTAAGTAGTTCATAAACAATATATTATTGAGAATTAGGGCATTATAAGTTTGTCAAAAAAAGTTGTCAAGTATGTCAAAAGAAAGATTTTACTTCGGTTTATTTATTTTTTTACCCAATTTTTTGGGAAAAATAAAATTAATTGACATGAAATATGACATGAAATTTAATTATTATTATTGATAATTATGAATTATAGGTTTGTCAAAAAAATGCTGTCAAGTATGTCAAAAAATTAGCTGTTTGTATGACGTAAATATGGAATATAAATTTTTGAACTGGTTATCGTTTTTGAAATATTTTTGGAATTTTGAAAAAAATTTTGTAATATTTTTTGCAATATTTTTAGAATTTTGGAAGAAGTTTTAATTTTTGGTTATGTTATAATTTTTGCAATGTTTTTGGAATTTTAAAAGATATATGAATTTTTGATTTTGTAATATTTTCTCGAAACGCTAAATGGAGAGGTTTTTGAGAAGTTTACTGGTTGTATCATCTTTTCATTAAATTATGTTAATTTACGATCTGTGGTGATTTTCCGGCAACGTATTGATGTTTTGTGTTAGTTTTATAATAAATTTCTAAACAGAGATAAAAAAATACATGCACTTTAATAAAGAGTTATGTTTGATATACATCGCTGCCCAAAACTAAAAACAATGTCATCATAAAAGTTTTATGCCAAAAACTATATCGAAATCCTTAACCAAAACCGAAGTCTTGATATCTCAGAGCAGATTTCAGTCCCTCCATATTTAATATACATGTTTGAGTAAGCGATTTAAAGAAAGAGGGTACAATGACAGGCGGTTCTGTTTTATTCTCAATAATAACAATAAAATTTCGTGCCATACAAATAATTAATTTTATTTTTTCCAAAAAATTGGGTAAAATAATAAATAAAAATCTTTCTTTTGACACACTTGACAACTCACATACCCACATACCAATCCCGATCATCAAGATTTCTTCAAATTCAATGTTTCTATCCGTAATCACTTAAAATGAACGCTTTTTAAGCAAAAAATATGAACATTTCATTGTTTTGACACACTTGACGATTTTTTTGACGTACTTTCAGTGCAGTTATCGAACACATCGTCCTTTCGGCTCTTCGCATTGAGTAAACCTATTTTCAGAAAAAAACTTTTCAAATCCGTTCAGCGGTTTTCTAGATTTCGTCGGTTGTGACGGCCGGGCGGCAGGTTGTAACTTACATACTTCACACCTTTCGATTCGCCTGGCAGATAATTGTGCTCATCAAACTCGCCGGTCAATTTTTTTTGTACTCTACAATAAATGAGCTAAATCATATAAAAATTTCAAGCTTACAGGAAGAAGATTTTTTAAAATTTTTTTTATACTTTCAAAAATATAGGGGATGATGACGTGCAGGGCTGATGCCTGGCAGGTGGTGGTTACCGTACTTCACATTTCAGCTTGTTTTAAGGTCGAACAATGTTGGCACAAGCTTTAAAATAAACTTGGTTGAATGTTGTTTTAACCTTAAATGATAACCACGTACCATTATTATTTTTAGACATTGGAACAATATTTAAATACAATGCTGGCCCAATACTACCCAGGTATGGACAAAGGATTGTTTTTACATTGAGCCAAGCTTGTTTTAAGGTTTAACAACGTTAAGACAAGCTTTAAAATAAAATTGGTTGAATGTTGTTTTAACCTTAAATGATAACCACGTATCATTATTATTTGTACACATTGGATCAATATTTAAATACAATGCTGGACCAATGCTCTAAAACAAATAAATCGAATTCATAGCTTTTTAATTTTTTTTGCAATGTATAATTCATTATATGTGTTGTTATGGTTTCCATATTATTCACTGTTTGTGTGCTTTTGTCACTTTTGAATTAAAATGCAATATTTAAAAATATACTTTTTTAATATGTTTATTTTTAATTTTAAATTTTATTAATAATCATATAAACTTCCTTATAGTAACAATTTGAATTTAATTTTTTATTTTAATGAATATCGATTTTGACTTACGTCATCCTCAGTTCTTAAATTATTATTACAATCTTTGCTTAAACTAATGTATTATATATATATACTATTTCAACTGCTATTTTTTATTATTATGTCATATATTTTATTAGTTTTAGTGTTGCTTTCATCATTTAAAATGTTGTTATTGTTTTTATGTTTATATATTTCTATTTCTTCCTATCTATCTAGATGTTGTCCTTTTCTTTTTTTATGTAATATTGTTAAATTTGTGTTGATATTGGTATATTTGTGTTTTTCTTTTTTTAAATGTCGGGCATATCTGGATTTTGGATCACTTTTATTAATTTCACTGGTCTGTTCAATAAATCTTTTTGTGAAGGACCGCCCCGCTACACCTATATAAAATTTACTGCAGTCATCACAGGCAATTTTACAAACACCTGTGTCTAAGGTTTGGGTTTTTTGGTTTATAGGTAATTTTCTATTTTATTTTTGTTTTTTGTAAGCTGCAATATATCCATAGATTTTTAAAGTTTTTTGCATTATTTTGAAGGTTGTTTTATAATATGTTACGCCTATGTATTTTTTGCCTGCTAAGTTTTCTTTATTCCTCACTGTTCTTAGGGTTTGCAAATTTTTCTTGTTTTTATGTTTTCTATATAATGTGTCAATTAATTCGTTTTTATATCCGTTTTTACTGGCTATGTATTTTATATTATTTAATTCGTCTTGATAATTTTCTGCATTCATTGATATATTGTTCAATCTATTGATCATGTGGTTGTATGCAGCTAGTTTATGTTGAAATGGATGATGTGATTTAATATTTTTTGTTTGATACGTTTGGGTTGGTTTTCGGATGAAATAATAAATGGAATCAGGAAAGAATGATATGGAAAGCACGATAAAAATGAAAAGTGAAATAAAAAATTGAAATTTAAAAAGTTAAAAGAATCAAAACTAATAGAAATGGGAACTCATCATATTAACATAATAAACCAATACAGACCGCCACAATATTGCAGCTTACTTAAAACAAAAATAAAATAGAAAATTACCTAAAAACCAAAAAAACCCAAACCTTAGACACAGGTGTTTATAAAATTGCCTATGATGACTAGTAAATTTTATATAGGTCAAACGGGCGGTCCTTCACAAAAAGATTTATTGATCACACCAGTGAAATTAATAAAAGTGATCCAAAATCCAGATATGCCCAACATTTAAAAATAGAAAAACACAAATATACCAATATCAACACAAATTTAACCATATTACATAAAAAAGCAAAGTACAACATCTAGATAGATAGGAAGAAATAGAAATATATATAAACATAAAAACAATAACAAGATTTTAAATGATGAAATCAACACTAAAACTAACAAAATATATGACATAATAATAAAAAATAGCAGTTTAAATGGTATATAAGACATTAGTTTAAGCAAAGATTGTAATAATAATTTAAGAACTGAGGATGACGTAAGTCGAAATCAATATTCATTAAAATAAAAATCAAATTCAAATTGTTACTATAAGGAAATTTATATGATTATTAATAAAATAAAAAAAAATAAAAAAAAAATAAGCATATTAAAAAAGTATATTTTTAAATATTGCATTTTAATGTATAATGCAGTATAATCCTTGGCTAGCTAACTTTGGTTACAGTCTGGGCCAGTTGTAAATGCCTAGACTGAACCAAGATTCAGTTTATTATGTTACGCATTATTTACTAGTCTAATGTAGTGTAAACATGTGCAAGTCATTTTAAGCTTTTCTCTAATTTTATAAATGTTACTCTTTCAACAACTTCTTTCCACACATTTAAAGGAGGTCTGGAAAAAAATTGGTTTGGTAGATCTAGCTCAAGTCTTATTTGCCAGACATGGCCCAAGGACATCAGTCCAAACTTGGCACAAACTTGGGCCGTTTGAAAATATTAAGTCTGGCCAAAACCCTGAAAGCTGTTGCTTGGCGCAGGTCTGGTCCCTTAGCCTTTTATTACCCGGGTATTGTAGTTGAATTACCTCATATATTGTAAATTTGTTGGTTACAGTCCATCATTGCACAAATGCTGAAATTATATAACAATTACAATAAATTTGTTTCAACATTGAACCAAGCTTGGCCCAAAACTAAATATAGTAGTCAAAAGATACAATTTACATTTACATTTTTACAATTTACAATTTACAAAAAATATGAACATTTCATTGTTTTGACACACTTGACGATTTTTTTGACGTACTTTCAGTGCAGTTATCGAACACATCGTCCTTTCGGCTCTTCGCATTGAGTAAACCTATTTTCAGAAAAAAACTTTTCAAATCCGTTCAGCGGTTTTCTAGATTTCGTCGGTTGTGACGGCCGGGCGGCAGGTTGTAACTTACATACTTCACACCTTTCGATTCGCCTGGCAGATAATTGTGCTCATCAAACTCGCCGGTCAATTTTTTTTGTACTCTACAATAAATGAGCTAAATCATATAAAAATTTCAAGCTTACAGGAAGAAGATTTTTTAAAATTTTTTTTATACTTTCAAAAATATAGGGGATGATGACGTGCAGGGCTGATGCCTGGCAGGTGGTGGTTACCGTACTTCACATTTCAGCTTGTTTTAAGGTCGAACAATGTTGGCACAAGCTTTAAAATAAACTTGGTTGAATGTTGTTTTAACCTTAAATGATAACCACGTACCATTATTATTTTTAGACATTGGAACAATATTTAAATACAATGCTGGCCCAATACTACCCAGGTATGGACAAAGGATTGTTTTTACATTGAGCCAAGCTTGTTTTAAGGTTTAACAACGTTAAGACAAGCTTTAAAATAAAATTGGTTGAATGTTGTTTTAACCTTAAATGATAACCACGTATCATTATTATTTGTACACATTGGATCAATATTTAAATACAATGCTGGACCAATGCTCTAAAACAAATAAATCGAATTCATAGCTTTTTAATTTTTTTTGCAATGTATAATTCATTATATGTGTTGTTATGGTTTCCATATTATTCACTGTTTGTGTGCTTTTGTCACTTTTGAATTAAAATGCAATATTTAAAAATATACTTTTTTAATATGTTTATTTTTAATTTTAAATTTTATTAATAATCATATAAACTTCCTTATAGTAACAATTTGAATTTAATTTTTTATTTTAATGAATATCGATTTTGACTTACGTCATCCTCAGTTCTTAAATTATTATTACAATCTTTGCTTAAACTAATGTATTATATATATATACTATTTCAACTGCTATTTTTTATTATTATGTCATATATTTTATTAGTTTTAGTGTTGCTTTCATCATTTAAAATGTTGTTATTGTTTTTATGTTTATATATTTCTATTTCTTCCTATCTATCTAGATGTTGTCCTTTTCTTTTTTTATGTAATATTGTTAAATTTGTGTTGATATTGGTATATTTGTGTTTTTCTTTTTTTAAATGTCGGGCATATCTGGATTTTGGATCACTTTTATTAATTTCACTGGTCTGTTCAATAAATCTTTTTGTGAAGGACCGCCCCGCTACACCTATATAAAATTTACTGCAGTCATCACAGGCAATTTTACAAACACCTGTGTCTAAGGTTTGGGTTTTTTGGTTTATAGGTAATTTTCTATTTTATTTTTGTTTTTTGTAAGCTGCAATATATCCATAGATTTTTAAAGTTTTTTGCATTATTTTGAAGGTTGTTTTATAATATGTTACGCCTATGTATTTTTTGCCTGCTAAGTTTTCTTTATTCCTCACTGTTCTTAGGGTTTGCAAATTTTTCTTGTTTTTATGTTTTCTATATAATGTGTCAATTAATTCGTTTTTATATCCGTTTTTACTGGCTATGTATTTTATATTATTTAATTCGTCTTGATAATTTTCTGCATTCATTGATATATTGTTCAATCTATTGATCATGTGGTTGTATGCAGCTAGTTTATGTTGAAATGGATGATGTGATTTAATATTTTTTGTTTGATACGTTTGGGTTGGTTTTCGGATGAAATAATAAATGGAATCAGTAAAGAATGATATGGAAAGCACGATAAAAATGAAAAGTGAAATAAAAAATTGAAATTTAAAAAGTTAAAAGAATCAAAACTAATAGAAATGGGAACTCATCATATTAACATAATAAACCAATACAGACCGCCACAATATTGCAGCTTACTTAAAACAAAAATAAAATAGAAAATTACCTAAAAACCAAAAAAACCCAAACCTTAGACACAGGTGTTTATAAAATTGCCTATGATGACTAGTAAATTTTATATAGGTCAAACGGGCGGTCCTTCACAAAAAGATTTATTGATCACACCAGTGAAATTAATAAAAGTGATCCAAAATCCAGATATGCCCAACATTTGAAAATAGAAAAACACAAATATACCAATATCAACACAAATTTAACCATATTACATAAAAAAGCAAAGTACAACATCTAGATAGATAGGAAGAAATAGAAATATATATAAACATAAAAACAATAACAAGATTTTAAATGATGAAATCAACACTAAAACTAACAAAATATATGACATAATAATAAAAAATAGCAGTTTAAATGGTATATAAGACATTAGTTTAAGCAAAGATTGTAATAATAATTTAAGAACTGAGGATGACGTAAGTCGAAATCAATATTCATTAAAATAAAAATCAAATTCAAATTGTTACTATAAGGAAATTTATATGATTATTAATAAAATAAAAAAAAATAAAAAAAAAATAAGCATATTAAAAAAGTATATTTTTAAATATTGCATTTTAATGTATAATGCAGTATAATCCTTGGCTAGCTAACTTTGGTTACAGTCTGGGCCAGTTGTAAATGCCTAGACTGAACCAAGATTCAGTTTATTATGTTACGCATTATTTACTAGTCTAATGTAGTGTAAACATGTGCAAGTCATTTTAAGCTTTTCTCTAATTTTATAAATGTTACTCTTTCAACAACTTCTTTCCACACATTTAAAGGAGGTCTGGAAAAAAATTGGTTTGGTAGATCTAGCTCAAGTCTTATTTGCCAGACATGGCCCAAGGACATCAGTCCAAACTTGGCACAAACTTGGGCCGTTTGAAAATATTAAGTCTGGCCAAAACCCTGAAAGCTGTTGCTTGGCGCAGGTCTGGTCCCTTAGCCTTTTATTACCCGGGTATTGTAGTTGAATTTCCTCATATATTGTAAATTTGTTGGTTACAGTCCATCATTGCACAAATGCTGAAATTATATAACAATTACAATAAATTTGTTTCAACATTGAACCAAGCTTGGCCCAAAACTAAATATAGTAGTCAAAAGATACAATTTACATTTATTTATTTTAACCATAGGCTTAGTATGACAAAATGTATCATACTAAGGCTTGGCCATGCCTTGATAATCATTTCTTAGTTTTCCAAGCTTGGGCCATGCTTGACCCATTCGATAAGCCTTGGTATTTCTAACCTGGGAATCTGATTTTACCAATCGAAAATCACATTAGTAAAAATATTATAATCTTTGATATGAAATTCGATGAACAAATTTCATTGTATTTAAGATTATTTCTACATATTTTAATGCAATTCTTCATTTTTATGAATAAATTACTACACAAATATAAATAAATTATTGTTTTGTAAAACAGTAATTCAAAGTTTCATTATTATAAATTTAGTTTAATTTGAATATCTTAAAGCAAAATTTCGGATAAAAACTATGATTTTATTTTAAAATATAAAACGAAATGTGTCAAATGTCATGGATGAAAAACGCACAGATATTCAAATCACATACTTCAAAAAATATTCGTGTAGCCACACGTAATTATTCTTCCTTATATATTTATTTAATGGCTATTCTAAATGATTTAGCATACTTAATTTGACAGCACATAAAAGGAAATTCGAAAATAAATTTAATTAAAACGATTTATTTAATTTGATCAATTAAAGTCTTTTCAAAACTATTTTTTTCATTTAAAATTATTATATTAATTTTTTATTCGTCTACATATTAAAGTGGTACTTTATTACTGTGATTCGGCCGCAAAGTGTCACTTTAATATATTTTGTTGTCATAGTTACGTCCAAAAAAGTAAAAAACATTTGTATTTGTTTAAATTCTATAAAAAACAGAAATTTTAATCAAAGCAACCTTTAAATTCAAAATTTCATTATCCAATTAAAATTATTGTTATTATTTGTTGTCATAGTTATACAATCATTTTGAAAAAAATAACAAATATTTTGTCAAAGGTTACTTGTTCAACATATTTTCATTTCAAAATTTATGCAAAATTATAACTTTGATTTAGAATAAACAATTATTTTTAAATATTTTGCTAGCGGCGAATAAAAAAGAGTGTATGACGCACGGACGTAAGCTATTTTGGACTTAATGTGGGTCCACATAAACTCCACATACGTCTAAAATCTTTAGCTTTACGTCCTTGCATTATTATTACGGATCCTTACTATTATTACGGATCGAAAAAGAAGTTTTTCTAGTTCGAAAATGTCATTTTAATATATAGTAAAACCTATGTGAAAGGGAAACTTTTTCTAAGTAGTGACTGAAAATGTTTTCAGTCACTAGGACTGAAAGTAAATAAGTTTCGGTGGTCGCCTACTCCTACAGGTGGCGGTTATTTAAAGGATTGAATATTTGAGATTGAATTTGATTTACTGTTTCTGTTGCTGTGTTTATTTCTGTCAATCTCGCAGTATTTTGAAGGGATTGTATATTTTGATCGAATCGAATCGAAACTAATCATTAAATCAATTGTGTGTAATTAATTAATTAAACTAATAATGAGTGTGTTTTTTTTCTATATCGCAGGAACCGGAGCGATAAAATAAAATTTGTATCAGATATATCGTATTATTTTTTCCTCCGATAATTAACTGTTAGATACAAAATATATTCTCTGAGTTCTTTCCGCAAAAAAAAAAAATAAAAAAAAATTTATTAAATAAATAAATAAATTTTATTAAAAAATTTATTTTTATTTGTTTTCAATTGAAACTTTACCTACAATTTTTTAAATTTATACTTTAAACGATGACTTCCAGTCGGTAAAAAAATTATCATATATAATATAACGAGTCGTCAAATACTAGTCGATTATTTTTCATAATCATTATTACGAATGTCATTTGAGGTCCCGAGTGCGCGTAGCGCACGAGGGAAATTTTTGACCTCAAATGGCATGAGTGGTAATGTTGAAAAATAATCGACTAATAATTTGATGACGAGTTGTATTTAGCAGACAATTTAACGAACAGAAATAGTAACATTATTTCATACAACATATTCCTTTGTTGTCAAACAAAATTAAATATTATTTCATCTTAGTAGGCGCATAAATGTTATAAATTTGTAATTTATTTTTAACAAATAAACATAAACATTCAATCATTTATGAATGAAAACGGACATTTTTACTATTTGCAAATTGTATTTTCACATAATTTTGTATGTTTATTTTGGTTTTAAATTAATATATTAAGTAGGCGGAAAATATTCGAAAATATTCGCTGTTCCTTCCTAACAGAAAAAAATAATCGAAACAAATCGTTTTGATTTGCTAAAAAATAGTAAATGAAGCGTTTTGATTGGACCTTATTGAAACTTTTGTTTTTGAGTTGAATTGTCTGTAATATCTGTAAAAGTTTTTAGAGAAAATGTATGAACTATTTTCATTTTTCATATTGTTAGATTCACTGTTATTATTCCATCTGTAGGCAAACACAATAATAACATTATTTTACACTTGTAAAAATGCTATATATAAATCCAATCTTGTTTATTTTTTACAGTCAAATTTAGATATGTCGTTTTGTAAGTTTTTAGTAGATGAATTTGTAAATATTATCATTTATATTTCCAAGCGTAGAAAAAATAGCGTTTTCTACGCGTGGTAAAAACGTTTTTAAGTTCCTGAACTTATTCCACTCGACGCTATCGCGTCTCGAGGACAAACCGTTCAGTCACGCAAAAAGAGACGTTTTCACCACTTGTATAAAAATCTACTATTTGTTCCTTAAAATCATTTAGTAAACAAACATGACACAGTCAAATCAAATTAGATTTTTCTATGAAAAAAGTTTCAAATAAGTCACCTCTTTAGGTTACTTATACAAATAAGTAAGTCTCCACAAATAAGTTCCAAATAAGTTTTGGTTTAGAATAGAGCCTTGATCCATTTTCACAGGGAATTAAGTCTGCTTAAAAATAGACTTTTCATCTGCTATCATAGAAAAAAGTTTATTTTCATGCAGGTTTAATTCCCTGTGTAAATGGGCTTCAATTCCATAGGTAGTGTAAAATCATTTTCGCTAAATAACAAATTGTAGTTTCAATGGTATTTTCATGTAATTTTACAAAGATTTTAAATCAGAGCAACCATAAAAAAATAGAATAATAGAATAAGAATTGAATGTTGTTTTGTTGATTTCTAATTTAATAGTTTTGATGGAATTAGTGAAGTTTATTAAAATTAAGTTGTGTTAAATAAAATCTAGGCTAGATTTAAAAATAAAATGTGTCTAGTTATAACTTCGGTTTTGAAAAAACAAAAGTATTGAATTCTCGAGCCAACAGTGATGTCTGCCGGCCGGCCGTCGCAACCGACGAAATCTCGAAAACTACTGGAGGGATTTCAAAAATTTTTTAAATCACAACAATGTGTTCGATAACTGTACCGGAAGTGTGTCAAAAAATCGTAAAGTGTGAAAACAAGGAAATTTGTATATTTTGTAGAGCATTGAACTATTTGAAAATAACTATTGAAGCCCTTGCCCTGGCAAATCTCTTATTTACACTAATTAAAAGAAACCATCGATAAAACGGTAGTGAAATTTATCTAACAAAAAAATAATTTAACACAAAAAAAAAATTCACAAACAAAATAAATTATATAAATCAAATCAAAAATTTATTTGAAAAGATAGGTTAAACAAAGCTTACATTATAAATTTGTATAAGATGATCTTCGTTTCCATATATGTAGTCTTTCCGAAAATTCCAGCCAACAACAAGTAATTGTCCCTTTATAAAGTAGTTTATTTTCCATAACTTGATTGGAGTTAGCGAATGAGTAATGACAAACGAAAATTGTTACCAATTTCCATTGGATATCTGATATCACCACGAATCCATATCTAGTATTGTTATATTCACATACAGTAGAGTCGAAATCACACAGTAATCGACTAACACCTTCAAACTTTTGACCTTGCGATTCAATATCAAAGTATCCTTGAATTCTACTTTGTACATATTTGTTTCACGTTGAATCAAATTTATCATGTTCCAATAGCGATAACAGGCTAAATTTGTATACAATAACTTACAAATTAAGCCAAATATATTTTAAGCAATTTCTCGTTCACCCTTACGCGAAGAACTTTTGATGAGCTAGTTATCTTTACTTTTTTGAACCAAATTTCCAACATCCAATTTACAATCATCATTTGCATTATTCAGCCACCATCGTTTTAATAAAATAAAACAAAATGTTGAAACCATCTTAGCACACACAAACTTATCAAACTACAACGAAAATCTAACACTGTAATAAAAGAAACCACAAATTTCAAACATTTCAATTTTTTTAACAAATTTATTATGCACAAACAATATAAAAATTTTTTTGTTTCTTATACATTTTAGTATCACAGTCTTAATTATTTGATTTAAATTTACATAATGATCATTTTGATTAATTTGATTTCAAATATATTTGAAATCTTTCAGTTTTTGTTTCCTTTTTTCTTACTTCCTTCTCGTTTTAAAAATTATGCATTCAAACTTCTCTACAACATCTGATCAAACAACTTTTCTAAACTCAATAAATTTGAACAGCTGTATTCTGCATGTAATACCCAAACAGTATCATTAATTAGTATTGAGAGCAATGAACTAAAATTAAACGTTAAAATTTCATTGACTAACATACGTATAGCATACATAAAAACGTTTATATCCTTTCTTTCTATAAAAAAGCCTGAGTTAAAGCAAATTGGCCAATTATCAAGAAATTGCTTTGTTTAAATTAATTTAATTAAAATATATGAATATTCCTACTTTTACAAAAATTTTCGAAATAGTCAATCGTTACAATTTTTTGCTTAAAAAACGTCCATTTTAAGTGATAATTAAATTTAAAGAAATCTTGATAGTCGGGATACGTATGTTAGACCAAAATCTAGATTATTGCATTATAAGTTTGTCAAAAAGTTATTGTCAAGTGTGTCAAAAGAATAATTTTCATTTATCTTTTTACCCCATTTTTGTGAAGAAAAAATAAAATTAATTATTTGTATGACATGAAATGTGATTGGCATGAAATTGGACATGGAAATTTTAGATTATATTATAATTTTTGGAATTTGGAAAAAAGTTTGTATTTTTGAGTTTGTTATAATTATTGCGATATTTTTAAAATTTCGAAAAAAAGTTTGTTTTTTTGATTTGTTATAGTTTTTGCAATAGTTTTAGAATTTTGAAAAAAGTTACTTCGGTCTGAATTGAATTTTTCGAATATTTTTAGAATTTTGAAAAAGTTTAAATTTTTGATTTTATTATAATTTTTGGAATTTTGAAAAAAGTTTGTTTTTTTGATTTTGTTATAATTTTTGCAATATTTTGAGAATTTTGGAAAAAGCTTGAATTTTTGGAATATTTTAAAAATTTTGAAAACTGAAATTTGTTTTCTTTGATTTTGATATAATTTTTGAAATATTTTTAGAATTTTGAAAGTTTGTTTTTTTGAATTTTTTTATAATTTTTGCAATAATTTAAAATTTTTTGAATAAATTTAAATTTTTGATTTTGTAATAATTTCTGAAATGTTTATAGAATTTTGAAAAAAAGTTAAAATTTTTGATTTTATTATAATTTTTGGAATGTTTTTGAATTTCTGATAGAAATCTGAATTTTTGATCTTGTAATATTTCTCGAAACGCTAAATGGAGAGGTTTTTTGAGTAGTTGAGTGTATGAGTGCTGAGTGTATCATCTCTTTACTAAATTATGTTAATATATGATCTGTTATAATTTTCCGGCAACGAATTGATGTTTCGTGTTAGTTTTGTAATAAATTTTGTAGAGCATTGAACTATTTGAAAATAACTATTGAAGCCCTTGCCCTGGCAAATCTCTTATTTACACTAATTAAAAGAAACCATCGATAAAACGGTAGTGAAATTTATCTAACAAAAAAATAATTTAACACAAAAAAAAAATTCACAAACAAAATAAATTATATAAATCAAATCAAAAATTTATGTGAAAAGATAGGTTAAACAAAGCTTACATTATAAATTTGTATAAGATGATCTTCGTTTCCATATATGTAGTCTTTCCAAAAATTCCAGCCAACAACAAGTAATTGTCCCTTTATAAAGTAGTTTATTTTCCATAACTTGATTGGAGTTAGCGAATGAGTAATGACAAACGAAAATTGTTACCAATTTCCATTGGATATCTGATATCACCACGAATCCATATCTAGTATTGTTATATTCACATACAGTAGAGTCGAAATCACACAGTAATCGACTAACACCTTCAAACTTTTGACCTTGCGATTCAATATCAAAGTATCCTTGAATTCTACTTTGTACATATTTGTTTCACGTTGAATCAAATTTATCATGTTCCAATAGCGATAACAGGCTAAATTTGTATACGATAACTTACAAATTAAGCCAAATATATTTTAAGCAATTTCTCGTTCACCCTTACGCGAAGAACTTTTGATGAGCTAGTTATCTTTACTTTTTTGAACCAAATTTCCAACATCCAATTTACAATCATCATTTGCATTATTCAGCCACCATCGTTTTAATAAAATAAAACAAAATGTTGAAACCATCTTAGCACACACAAACTTATCAAACTACAACGAAAATCTAACACTGTAATAAAAGAAACCACAAATTTCAAACATTTCAATTTTTTTAACAAATTTATTATGCACAAACAATATAAAAATTTTTTTGTTTCTTATACATTTTAGTATCACAGTCTTAATTATTTGATTTAAATTTACATAATGATCATTTTGATTAATTTGATTTCAAATATATTTGAAATCTTTCAGTTTTTGTTTCCTTTTTTCTTACTTCCTTCTCGTTTTAAAAATTATGCATTCAAACTTCTCTACAACATCTGATCAAACAACTTTTCTAAACTCAATAAATTTGAACAGCTGTATTCTGCATGTAATACCCAAACAGTATCATTAATTAGTATTGAGAGCAATGAACTAAAATTAAACGTTAAAATTTCATTGACTAACATACGTATAGCATACATAAAAACGTTTATATCCTTTCTTTCTATAAAAAAGCCTGAGTTAAAGCAAATTGGCCAATTATCAAGAAATTGCTTTGTTTAAATTAATTTAATTAAAATATATGAATATTCCTACTTTTACAAAAATTTTCGAAATAGTCAATCGTTACAATTTTTTGCTTAAAAAACGTCCATTTTAAGTGATAATTAAATTTAAAGAAATCTTGATAGTCGGGATACGTATGTTAGACCAAAATCTAGATTATTGCATTATAAGTTTGTCAAAAAGTTATTGTCAAGTGTGTCAAAAGAATAATTTTCATTTATTTTTTTACCCCATTTTTGTGAAGAAAAAATAAAATTAATTATTTGTATGACATGAAATGTGATTGGCATGAAATTGGACATGGAAATTTTAGATTATATTATAATTTTTGGAATTTGGAAAAAAGTTTGTATTTTTGAGTTTGTTATAATTATTGCGATATTTTTAAAATTTCGAAAAAAAGTTTGTTTTTTTGATTTGTTATAGTTTTTGCAATAGTTTTAGAATTTTGAAAAAAGTTACTTCGGTCTGAATTGAATTTTTCGAATATTTTTAGAATTTTGAAAAAGTTTAAATTTTTGATTTTATTATAATTTTTGGAATTTTGAAAAAAGTTTGTTTTTTTGATTTTGTTATAATTTTTGCAATATTTTGAGAATTTTGGAAAAAGCTTGAATTTTTGGAATATTTTAAAAATTTTGAAAACTGAAATTTGTTTTCTTTGATTTTGATATAATTTTTGAAATATTTTTAGAATTTTGAAAGTTTGTTTTTTTGAATTTTTTTATAATTTTTGCAATAATTTAAAATTTTTTGAATAAATTTAAATTTTTGATTTTGTAATAATTTCTGAAATGTTTATAGAATTTTGAAAAAAAGTTAAAATTTTTGATTTTATTATAATTTTTGGAATGTTTTTGAATTTCTGATAGAAATCTGAATTTTTGATCTTGTAATATTTCTCGAAACGCTAAATGGAGAGGTTTTTTGAGTAGTTGAGTGTATGAGTGCTGAGTGTATCATCTCTTTACTAAATTATGTTAATATATGATCTGTTATAATTTTCCGGCAACGAATTGATGTTTCGTGTTAGTTTTGTAATAAATTTCTAAACAGAGATAAAATACTTGTATTCATATTTTACCAAGTGAATTGTGTGGGGTAAATCTAAATTTTAAAGTTTTCAATTAATTAAAATATTAAAATATATAATTAAATATGAATTTAGGTCTAAAAAAAGAAGGCTATATAAAAATTTTGCATAGAGGTACGAACAAATTATTTAAAGTTTTTACATGTAGTAATACATAATTTATTTTAAGACAGAATTCCCAAACTTCGCTGGACTATGGATGCAATAACCTCAAGGGTCACTGGTCTGATTACACCGTGATACGGGACTTGGCGAACCCGAGGTACCTGAGCTATAGTGGGCTCTAGCCTGCTATTGCAAACCGTAAACCTGTTGTCATGTTTAGCGGGAACGGGGACCTTGGCTTAGCCGCCCGGGTCGCGGGAAGGTACTCCCTTATTAGCACCCTCTGGTAGGGTACACACTAGAGAGAACTCATGTAGGGTCAAACCATGAAAAGCACCAACCTCTAAGCACCTGTCGCCCCCAGTTGTATATAGACTTCTAACAGGTATAGACGAAGGCCTGTTGGTGACCTTTATTGCGTCTTAACTCGTGGGAACAATATGGATAAATATGTTAGTAACCCTTTAAATTTTTTAAAAATTTTGTTTTCACCTGTTTATTATTTCTTACATCCTATCATGAAATATTGACCTATGTCATATTTTATTATATGATAGGATTTATTGTTTAGTTACCCATTTTTAAAACAAATTATATTTTGATCAAATGACTATTACATTTGAAAATTTAAAATAAACATCCAAAATATTTGTGGGTTGAATGCCAACCGTGACACCGTGCAACATCATCTCGAGCACGACCAACCGCATATTCTTTTTCTTACAGAAACACAAGTTGCTAAAAACTATCCATATGACGTAACACTAAATCCTAAATATAGGCTTGAATCAGCTTTTAAACTTCATCAAGGTGTATGTGCATACATTCATGAGAGTGTTGCATGCAAACGCTTTCCAAATTATGAACTACATGGTGATGGCTACAGCACAGTAGTATTAAAGGTTTGTCTACCTGAATTATTTTTTCACAATTATTACGAAGATAATTGCTATACTTCATAACAAATAAAAATACCAAAGCAAAAAGTGAACCATTTTCGTCTTTTCCGTAGCTCAGCCTAGAGAGGTATCTTTGGCGTGGATAAGTTCACTCTTGCTTCATGATATGACGACTTATTGAGCGTTTTTGGAATTCGGAATAAAGTTTGTATTTTGATTTTGTTATAATTTTTGCAATATTTTTAAAATTCTAAAAGAATTTTCAATCTTTGATTTTGTAATAATTTTTGAAATATATTTTTTGAAAAATAGATTAAATTTTTTTTTTATAATTTTTAGAATATTTTTGGAATTTTGAAAGAAATATGAATTTTTGATTTTGTAATATTTTCTCGGTAATCTGTCCATTTAGACTCAAAAAAAAGTCACTTTTACAAAATTTTTATAAATATACATCACACAAAATTTTTTGATAAAACTACAATTTTTTGCCTTCAAATCCAAAAATTAATTGTAAACCAAATAAATTTTGGGTTTTTTCAAATAACTTGTTTTGTTATATACTGTTACGTTTTTCTAACCTACTTCGAATTGGCTTTACTCACAATTCGATAAACGCAATTCCCAAATCTCTTCCGAGTTCGATCACTGATTAGTAAGCACAAACACCAGGTTTTATTAAGTATTCAACTCCTTAACTGTTCCACAACAACAGGAAAACAATACAGTGAACAATATTCCCAACTCGAATATTCTTTCAACAGCTTCAGAAACTCCAACGGTTGATTGTAGAAGCTTCCAGTTCACAACGTTCAAAATAATACACAAATTATTTCTACTTAATAACACTTTAAACTTTATTTACAAAAACTTATATTAAATATCACTTTTATAATTTTAACTTCACTATCGCAGGTTTAAAATAAAATTAATTACTAATTTACAACAGACAATTTGTAAAATATACTGTTTTGCTTAATTTCTAGAAAATTCTAGGTCACTTTTTAGAAACCTTGAGAAAATAGTAGAAAATTCGATGATTTTACGTTACGTTCATTTAATTCATAAAACCGTTGACCTTAATTCTAAGAATATGTACAACAACAACACTATTCATTTCATTCATTTGTTTTTGCGTTTTGTTGTGATTTAATTTTCTTGGAACTGACCGTAATTGTCTAGATTTTTCTGTAATGGTAACAATACAATATTTTTGGTAAACTTATAAAAAAATTTTTGAGCTGTATATTTATAAAAAATTTGTAAAATTTGCGTAGTTTTTTTTGAGTGGAGGGTTTTGAGTAGTTTGCTGATTGTGTCATCTTCTCCCTAAATTAAGTTAATTTATGATTTGTTATAATTTTCCGGCAAAGTACATATTGATGTTTCATGTTAGTTTTGTAATAAATGTGTAAGCAGAGTTAAAAAAAATACATGTTCTTTAACAAAGAGTTTTATGTTTGATGTACATCGCTGCCCAAAACTAAAAACAATGTCCTCATAAGTTTTTTGGCGAAAACTATATCAAAATCCTTAACCCAGACCGAAGTCTTGATATCTCAGAGCTGTGAGAATTCAGCCCCTTCATATTTCTTTGTTGAATTTTTACGAACATTGCATTCAGGCCTTTCGATTTGATTTATACTTCAATCACCTTCTGGATTCGATCACTGATTACTATTAGTAAACAATAAAACAACTTTTTTTAAAATTAAGTATACAAAAGCAGTGCTCGATTTGATTGTAGCAACTGAATCAACTGAAGAATTAAATTCAATTGTGTCGACTGTCGGCACTTGGCGAAACATTTTAATATAAATTAAAAATTGATAACACTTGTTTTTATTTCGCAAATATCAATTAATGAATTAAATGCAATTTTTGTTGTTTTTTCAGTTGTTTTAGTCAAATCGAACGGCACCGTAAGTCTTTATTCAGCAGGCACCTAATTAAGCAATTTCCTTCAATTTCCTTATTTATATTGTTTTATGTAAACAATACAGCGTGCGTGCTGGATATAATTTATTTAATTGGTATCTACATTATTGTGTAGTATAAATTATAGCTGCAGTTTTTGCAACAATTATTCAAAGACAGTCATAAATGACGTTTTAGTTATCGTTTTTTGTGTTGCGCGATGACGTTTTGAGTGCAACGACTGATTGAGTTATCAACACATTATAAAGATAATATATCTTTCTTGTTCCTTATTCCAATTCGAGTTTGCATTTTAGATTGCATTTATTCGGTTGTATCGCTCAAAGTGAACTAAATCATTACCGTCGTTCTTTTGTTTTTTTTTTCTTATCTTTTTAATCAGAATGTTGTAGTAATTGCAATCGAAATCAATTGCAATCGGAATAAATCAAAAACTGGAGGTTATTAACCTGGAGCAATAAGACATGCATTTTTTTTAAATAAACTATTTGTGTAGAACTGAAGAAGGCAAGATAATTTTTAGCTCTTGAGCTGGTTGTTTGTATTTTTTTGCTATCGAATTTTTAGTTTTGATAGTTTTGGAAGTTGAAACAAAAATAAAAAAAGAATTTATGTTATTTTTGGATGTGATACTAAAGCAATTGTGTTTTTCTTTATTTTAAACGAGGAACAGATAGTTTTCTTTTGGGCTTGAAATTAAGTTAATGATATTTGCGAATGATAAAAGTTACAGTTTGATCTTCGAGTTTTGTAAAACAGATGACGAATATTGACCGGAGCCTGTTGAAGGTCGTTTTCTTGGTATACCATCAACAGTTAGTGTATGCAGAAAGAAGGATTTGGACAGTGAAACTTTTTGTTTGTGATAATAAGACAGAAGTGGGATAAACGTATATTTCTGATATACGTTTGGGGGTCTTGAGTCAGCACCAGAGAAAAAAACAGGAAGAACAAAAGAAAGCAAATTTATGAAAACTATTATCCACATTTTCATTAGGTAAACTCGACCATATAGACTAAGAGCCCGCGACGGCAAGACCTTCGTTATTTTATAAAAGCTGAAAGTTTCTCTGCGCATACCTCCCACTCAGGTAGGAACAATTAACGACATATGAAGTTTGGATCATAGTGGCTTTGGCAGGGAGCAGGTTCCAAAGGGGCCTCCAAAGTTTCGTGAACCTGCTCCCTGCCGTGAACCTGCTCCCAGGGAACCTGCTCCCTGCCAAAGCCACTATGATCTAAACTTCATATGTCGCGTATCGTTCCTACATGAGTGGGGGGTATGCGCAGAGAAACTTTCAGCTTTTATAAAATAACGAAGGTCTGGCCGTCGCGGGCTCTCAGTCTAACAGTTTAGACCAGCGTTATTTTTGTGCTTATTTTTTAAAATGATATTTGAGACTGATGGAATATCCCGGCGGTGGTGCACATGTCAATAAATGTGTTGGATACTATAAACGAAATGATTTGGAAATATGTATAATGTTGTAACGATCGATCGATCAAATATACATTTCATAATATCTTCCTTGATGCATTAGTTTGTGATTAAAGGTCTTATATATTATCAACTTATCTATCTATCTAATCTATTTACGACTTGCTTGTTTTCGGCTATCGTGATAACATACACAAAAGTTGGTACCCTTATTATTTGAAATTCATCTTCAATTTAGCTGTTCAACAAATTTCAACTCACTAAAAAGTTTCAGTATAAATTGTGTAATTTGCATTAAAGTGATTTAAATTAAAATGTTTCCTATAATTTTATTCATCATCAGTTTAGTGTTGATTGGATGTTTCGTTTTTTTTAAAAATCGTTCAAAATATTGGGAAAAACGTGGTGTTCCATATATCGAACCAACATTTCCTTTAGGAAACGTTGGTGATTTACGTAAAAAATGCCATAACTCAGAATTATTTCAAAAATTCTATAACGAACTCAAAGGGAAAGCCCTATTTGGCGGTTTATTCTCACTTTTTCTTCAGCCAGTGATTCTTCTCACCGATACACAATTTATAAAAACTATTATAATAAAAGATTTTAATTATTTTGTTAACCGTCCGTTTTACTACAATGAAAAAGATGATCCATTATCAGCACATCTGATAGCCATAGAGGATGATAAATGGCGTCACGTACGTTCAAAATTAACACCAACATTTACATCGGGAAAAATGAAACATATGTTTCCAAATATTGTGAATGTTTCTGAAAAATTAATAAATTGTGTTGCAAGAGATTTTAACAAAAGTAACGAAATTGATTTAAAAGATATTTTCGCTCGTTATACAATAGATGTTATAGGAACATGTGCATTTGGTATCGAATGTAATAGTTTAACGGATCCAAATGCAAAATTTTGTGAAATGGGACTAAGAGTTTTTACCCCACCAAGACTCTCAGCGTTTAAAAGATTTTTGGTTGCAGAGTTTCCACGTTTTTCTGTTTTTTGTAAAATAAAAGTTTTTTATGAAGAAGTAACCGATTTTTTCTTGAATGCTGTTAAGGATACCGTGAAGTATCGTGAAGATAATCAAATTAAAAGAAATGATTTTATGAGCCAATTGATACATCTAAGGAAAACAGAACAAGATCCAAGTGGATTTACAATTGAAGAGATTGCAGCACAATGTTTTGTATTTTTCTTAGCTGGATTTGAAACTTCATCTTCCACTATGACGTTCACTTTGTATGAACTAGCTTTAAATCCAGACGTTCAAGAAAAAGCAAGAACAGAAGTTAACGAAATTTTAGCGAAGCACAATGGTAATTTTACCTACGAAGCTATGTGTGAAATGAAATATTTAGATCAAGTTGTCAGCGGTAAGTAATGAACAATATAAGAAATTGATATTAAAATAAGTTAGTTTACCTTAATTTTAGAATCACTACGAAAATATCCAACCGGATCAGTTGTTCTACGTAAAGCAACATCAAACTACAATGTACCTAATTCTAATATAGTTATCGAAAAAGGACAAATTCTTTTTATACCAGTTTATGCAATACATAATGATCCAGACTTCTATCCAAATCCTGAAGTATTTGATCCTGATCGTTTCTCTGAGGAGAATATTAGAAAAAGAAAAGAATTTTGTTACTTTCCATTTGGTGGGGGACCCCGAACATGTATTGGAGAACGTTTCGGTTTAATGCAAATACGTGTTGGAATCGCAACACTTTTACGTAATTTTAAATTTTCAAAAACATCTAATACAGAAATTCCAATGAAATTTTCAAAAGCAACAATAACGCTAGCACCAGAAAGTAAAACCATGATTGCTGCTGAGCGAATTTAATTGAAATGTAAATGAAATCGATATTCGCTTTTGTAATTTACTAAAACTAAAATTATAGTATATAAGATCCAGTGATTGGCTGACTTACGGTATGCTAGCAAACTCCATATTGATGATAGGTATACTTTTTCACCTGCCGTAGGTGAAATGGGTATGCACTATACCCGTCGATGGTTCCTTTGGGTGTGTCCGGAAGTCAAAAAATGTAAAAATTGATTTTTAAAACGTGATTTCAGCATGTCTGCCGTTTTAATATCTTAAAGTATACAATTTCTTTTATTAAAAATTTCAATAGCAGACACTTATTCCGGTTCCTAGTATTTTTTTTTAAATTTTAAAGTTCGAAAATTTTATGAAAATTTAGCTGAGCTGAAATTTGTATATGTTATTTACATTATTATTATACATATATATTTTAAGAAGCAGACACATAGGTCGGTTTCAACATGCGGGCAGACGCTATTAGGCTTTCATGGGAATGAAAGCGAATCAGTTCTCATACATTGTGAATAATTTTTATGAATAACACTTTTTTCTTCCCTTGACTATTCTAAAGTATGAACGAAAAAACAAAGCTTGAAATTTTGTTCACATTTCAGAGCTATGAACACACTTTCTTATAAATTTCGTAGAAGTTTTTTTTGAAAAATTTTGAAAAAAATCAACGATCGTAAATATGAACATCTGTGGTTTTTATTAGTTCACTATTTCGCGAGTAAAGCCGCAATTAGACTATTGCAAAACTCTGCAATATTTCTGCAATGGTAGTGTGCAAAATATTCATTGCAAAACATTGCAATGAGTCATTGCAATGTTTTGTAATGAGTTCATTGCCAAACTTTTCTGCAATGAATATATTACACACTACCATTGCAGAAATATTGCAGAGTTCTGCAATAGTCTAATTGCGGCTTTACTGAATTATTTATTTTTTTCCTAGTGAAGGCATACTACACTCAAAAAAAAATTAATAGTGAATTCTTTTCTACTTGTTCGGTACAAGTTCCGACTCCGAATTATCCAAATTTGTTTTTTTTGTATTGCTTTTTTTACAAAAGAATACAAATTTCGTTAATTCTGTATTGGAACTTGTACCGAACAGGTAGAAAAGAATTCACTTAAGTAAATTTTACAAATTTTTTATTAATATAGGTACAACTCACAAATTTTTTGTAAGCTTACAAAATATTGTATATTACAAAAAAAATTATTTGTAAAGGCCAAAAATTTATTTTATTTACAATTTATTTTTGGATTTGAAGGAATAAAATTGTAGTTTTATCAAAAAATTTTGTGTGTTGTTTTTTTAAATTTTTTTAAAAATTTTGTAAAATTTTCCTTTATTTTTTTGAGTGTATTGTAGTCAAGTCAAGTCAAGTAAAATACGTATTCAATCCGAAAGACATCATTCAAAAAAGGTTCAAAATGTATAGTGTATGTTCAATAAACATTCTCCATCGTATGATTATGAAAATTAAAAATTTTTGTTTATTTCTTTAGAAGAAATTATATTTTTAACACTTAACTAACTAATAAATTATAACATTCATAAAAATGATTCACAATGTATGATTGCTGATTCGCTTTCATTCCCATTCAGACAATGAAAGCCGTATAGCGTCTGTCCGGTTTCGACCTATATGTTCGCTTCTTAAAATATATATGTATAATAATAATGTAAATAACATATACAAATTTCATCTTTGTTGAAATAACATAAAATTTTCGAGCTTTGAAATTTAAAATAAAATACTAGGAACCCGAATAAGTGTCTACCATTGAATTTTTTAATAGAAAAAAATTGTATACTTTAAGATATTAAAACGGCAGACATGCTGAAATCACGTTTTAAAAGTCAATTTTTACGTTTTTTGACTTCCGGATCCATCCAAGTATCCTCTATCAATATGGAGTTTGCTACATACCGTAAGTCTGCCGAACACCGGCTCTCAGTCTATTATACTTTGTAGTTAACTCTGTTGATAATAAATATGAATTTGAATTAGTTTTGCTACTTGACGTATGTGTCGCTAATGATTGTAGAATTATAATGTTTTATTTTGACAGATAATTAGTAAAAGTAAGTAAAAATAAAAGCAGCAAGTTGTGTTTTATCTATATCTCTTTTATGAGTCTTAGGTTTTATTATTAATAAAGTCGTTATTTTTTTTTTTTAATAAAATGTGATGTGAAGTAGGCATTACAATATGTGTCACAACAACACATAAAAACCTTTTAAGACCAAGGTCCCACAACAACATGCGTTCTAAGGATGTTAATGGACGCAAATCTGTTTTTTTTTTATTTTTTTTTTAATATTTTTTTGTTAAATAATGGATAACTAAACCATAAATCCTATCACATATAAAATATGACATAGGCCAATATTTCGTGATAGGATAAGGAAAATAAAAATAAAATAAGAGATAAAAAGCAAATTTGTTTTAAAAATTTGCAGGATTATTATTAGCTAAGATTGAGAGTGCTACCGTTGACTGAATACAGTTCATCCGCCAGCACCCGTAAGATATCACCTTGGCTAGTGATATCTCACTGCTATTGCCAGTGGTATGTGATATCTCACGTTAACTCATATGTCAATAGCAGGGACTGGAGTACGCGGGGTTGTCACACCCGTGGATCAAAAAATAGAAAAAAATTAACAAATTAATAAAAACTGATTCCTCCATGCGTATTACTACATTACTACAAATCAGAAGTGGGATAATGGATTTACTACCACGAATTGGGATATTTCCCAACATCAATTACTCAAAAAATGATAAATTTTAGTAATGAAAAATTATCACCGCATGGTTCTACAACCAAAATTGAGGTTATGTTACCAAAATTTAAGATACATGATGCCGAGTCGTCGTTTTCGACATTACATCATCCGACCTTAAATGATAATGTATCACCAACATTTATTAATAATAATGCCCAGTCGACTACAAATCAGAAGTAGGATAATGGATTTTAACCACGAATTGAGATGTTTTCCAACATCAATTACTCAAAAAAAAATATACAAAAAAACTTGAAATATTTGAAAAAAAATTTTTTTTAAGAAACGCTTTTCTTTACTTCATTGTTATGCATACTGTAAAACAAATTACTAAAAAGCAAAAAATAAAAATAATTCCAAAACTCAAATAAATTTTCTAAAAACCTCTGTAAAAAAATTCAAAAATAAAAATAATTCCAATACTCGAATAGATTTTCCAAAAAATTCTGTAAAAACATTCAAAATCGAGAAAATCTGACACATTCGTTAAAGAAAAGCGTGGGACGCTAATCCTACACACGAAACATTGACGGTAGGTTTCAATTATATTGAAAAAATATTGTTTCTTTATCGTAAACTGTCTTCGTCTTTGAACATTTTGTATCAACGAGTAACGTCTTCTGTTTCTATGTCAATTTTTTCTATTTTCTATCTATTCATTAGTGGCATCATCTTCACTTCTCTTTTTTTTTCACACTATGTACATACTATGCTATACTTCCTGTTACAAGGGTAACCCTCTAAACATAAATGGATTAATTGATTGATACCATGAACATGTCAGGTTAAACCGAGTTTTTTTCGACCTTTTCATGATTTTATTTCGATGTGTACCTCATTTTTACTTCATCACAATTTTAAATTATATATATATATATATATATATATATATATATATATATATATATATATATATATATATATATATATATATATATATATATATATATATATATATATATATATATATATATATATATATATATATATATATATATATATATATATATATATATATATATATATATATATATATATATATATATATATATATATATATATATATATATATATATATATATATATATATATATATATATATATATATATATATATATATATATATATATATATATATATATATATATATATATATATATAATATATAATAATATATATATAATTATATGTATATACAGGGTGAGTTTTTTAAAAAATGCCAGGCTTTTATCTCGAGAACCATGCTAGATGGGACAAAATAACCCAAGATGATATTTGTTAAGCGTCGAGGGGGACGTCCAATGGTAATATTGAATGACCTTGAAACTCATAAGTATTGGAGATATATGCCAAAATAGGTTTTTTTTAAATTAGAACCTATACATTTAATATTTTTTTTAATTAAGTAAATCAAACTACACACTTTTTGCCAACAAAATTTTTTTGTAAAGTGTACGATTTTGTAGATATGATGAAAATTGATTTGCACTAAAGCAAACGTGTCTTCGCTAAGCTCTTCAAAAAAAAAAAAAAATTTCGATAAATTAAAAAAAAACAAAGGAAATCATTCATTAATTTAAATATTATTGCATCATGGTCTACTGCGTGAAATTGATTTTCGTTGTTTTTTTTTGATTTATTGAAATTTTATTTTTTTTCTGAAGAACTTAGCGAAGACACGTTTGCTTTAGTGCAAATCAATTTTCATCATATCTACAAAATCGAACACTTTACAAAAAAATTTTGTCGCCGAAAAGTGTGTAGTTTGATTTACTTAATTAAAAAAAATATTAAATGTATAGGTTCTAATTTAAAAAAAACCTATTTTGGAATATATCTCCAATACTTATGAGTTTTCAAGGTCATTCAATATTACCATTGGACGTCCCCCTCGACGCTTAACAAATATCATCTTGGGTTATTTTGTCCCATCTAGCATGGTTCTCGAGATAAAAGCCTGGCATTTTTAAAAAACTCACCCTGTATATATATATATATATATATATATATATATATATATATATATATATATATATATATACATCTCGGAATTTCGGAAAAATCTATATATGATAAGCGGAGACGGAAAATCAAAATGAAAAAAAAATTTATACATATATATATATATATATATATATATATATATATATATATATATATATATATAATATATATATATATATATATATATATATATATATATATATATATATATATATATATATATATATATATATATATATATATATATATATGTATATATATATATGTATATATATATATATATATATATATATATATATATATATATATATATATATATATATATATATATATATATATATATATATATATATATATATATATATATATATATATATATATATATATATATATATATATAATATATATATATATATATACACTCAGTTCTGTTTTTGCACGAATTTATTATACACGAATTTGAAATAACACGAGTCTGAGAAAAAAAATAATTTTCTTTATGCACGAAATGTTTTGAAATAACACGAATCGACTAAACCTTTAAATTTAAAATTGTTCGTCTGTTTATCCGATTTTTAAAGAAAATAAATTTCTGTATATTTTTAAAAGCCGCTTCATATTACAATAGGTAGATTTTTATATGAAATCTGCCTAATACAATTGCAAAAAAAATATTATTAAAATGTAAAGTTACTATATTTGAATATTTATTTGAATTGATGAGTAATTTTACTTTAAACCATTTACAGGCAGTTATAATTTAATTTTTCTTTTTTGTGTTTAATTTTGTTTTTTTTGGAGTTCCATCTAGGGGCATGGCCAAGCTAATCAGCTTTAATTATTCACCACGGTCAATCGCAATTGTGACATAATTACCATGGCAGCTAATTTTTTAAAGTCGTTTATTACACCCATCTTCCATTGCAGTCGTTGTCTCCCTGGACTCCCTGTGGTACTAACGTACATTTTTTTAATCATTCCAGACTGTGAATCGGCTCGTAGAACATGCACAAACCAAGCGATCCTTTTGGGCCGGATACAACCTATTATATCATGAACGTCAAGAAGAACTGTGATCTCAAAGTTATATCGGGTTCTATACTCTCCATCGTCTGTCTTAAGTGGACTAAAAATGTAGCGTAAGATCTTGCGCTCAAATACAGATAAATGTGATTTTTTGTAAGAGTTCACGTTTGTGACCCATACATCGCACCACCGATCTAATCAATGTCTTGTATAACTTGAGTTTGGTGTCAGTTGATACAAACGGTGATCCAAGGAGAGGTTTAATTGAGTAGAAAGTTTGATTATCTACAACGATTCGTGCTTTTATATCTGTAAGTATGCGGATCTCTGAGTCAAGCATAGATCCCAAATATTTAAAAGATTCAAATCCCTCATTTCGTTCATCGCCGCACATCAAATCTTTCTTCTTAGTCTCCCTTGAAACATTCATATGTTTAATTTTATCGTTGTTAATTTGCAGACCAATTTTTCTAGCTCTATTCTTAATCTATCCAGGGATTCTGGGAGTGGTTTTCTGATCCACAAAGTATTCCCTCAGCAGTGCTTAAAACAGCATGTTTGAATAAATACCATGACTTATCGACGTCTCCATTAATGGTTTCTGATTCCTCCGATGTTTAACAGTATGGTTTTGATATATCTCTTCTATTTCAGCATTCTTAAGTGATTAGATGTTAAATCGTTTCCATTCTTTGAATTTCGAAATGCCTGGATTTGGAAAGTGGAACCTTATCAAAGCACACACAAGAAAATGAGTGGTCACTTCCAATGTATGCACCTCTAAAAGATTGCTCTAAAAGAAACGTGCTGTTTCTAACACATGATCAATTTGATTTCGAGTTTTTCCATTCGGCGAGAGCCAAGTCTGCTTATGAATCGAAAGATGCGGAAAGAAAGTACTTGCAATTCTCAATTTATTTGGTAATAGAAACTCAGTCATTATCTCACCATTATCATTCGATTCGAATGTAGGCTGTTGGAACCCACCACATTTCCATAAGAGATATCTCTTCCAACCTTCCTACTAAATTCACCAAGCACCATAATGAAGTCGCGTGTTGATATTTGTTTCATAACCTCTTCCAGTGTTATGTAGAAAGCATCGTTCTCGTCAACTGTCTAAGTTGCAGTAGATGCATGCGTGGCAATAAGAGAAATATATATTTGTATGCACCGCGTACCCGTAAATAGCAGATCCTCTCATTGACCGGGATGAATTTCATCACGGCTTCTTGTATGCGTAGACCTACAAGAAACCTAGTACCAAATTCTCTTCGAGAAAGATGACTTCTACAGTATAAAGAGTGACTATCCAAATCTTGTTTGCCGATTATCGGCTATCTAAATTCTTACAGAGCAATGATATTCACGTTTTTTTATCCGGGTTTGTTATTCTTTTCCTGATTTCCAAATTTAACAAATATTTTTTCTGGGGTTATGGTGTTCTCAGGCCCAACTCAAATTTTCGTGAATGGGACCGTTCCGATGTTAAGGTCAACAGAATAACCTTATTACACGTTAATATAGCGTGCCACTTGATCCAAGACAGACGCCTGCTCCAAGCCGACCCTAACATGGAGAACAGACGGTAGGGTCGCATTCATTTTAAGGGGCCAATTCGCCGTGATGTAGCGTCATTGACTTAGCAGTTTTTACTCTGCTTGTCTCCGATACATTAACCTTATGCTGTCAGTATTACCCAGAAAGCACGGTGAGGACATCGAATTTCGGATTTCGCTATTTCTTTCGGATTTCGCTATTTTCTTTCTTTATTACCATAAACTGCTATGGATAAGATTTAATATGTAACATTTTTCAATGTTACATTTTTCTTATCTGATCGATCAATTTTCCATTGACATTGCTATTTGTTAGCGAAATTCTACGTCAACGCAGTGCTAGCTAAGTAACGCTGACAGAATTAGGTTAGTTTAGTTTAGAAGAGCAAAGCAAATATGTACTGCTAATACTCAATGATTCTACACCATGGCTCCGGAAAACCAATGCAACTCAAGCGTCTGTTCTCCATGAAAGGGGTGGCTTGGAGCAGACTTCTGTCATTCAAGCGGTTTGCTATAAAATCGTGATTAAAAGTTTTTCTGGTAACCTAAAGATCAGAACGGACCCATTCATGAAAACTTGGGTTGGGCGAAGGGCTAATCCCCCATTTCCGTAAAAAAAATTATTTGTAGTGAGGTGGGTTCACTGGCCTCGGAAACTGTACCCGGACTAGGATTTAAAAATAGGACCCTGGAACGTACTAAGCCTTACAAAACCAGGAGATCTCCTAAAATTTACAAACCAAGTCGATAACTATACACCGGATATAGTGGCATCACAAGAATTAAGATGACAAGGCAGTGGAATCTATGATACAGTGAAAGGAATTGCAGTCATCAAAACGGAGGAGAATTTGGAGTTGGGTTCTCATACATGATCGTGTGAATCAACATGTCATCAACGTCTGCCCAATTAATATGCAGATATGCACACTAAAAATCCGCACGCAAGAAATTAATGTAACTATCGTCAATGTTCATGCACCTACTGAAGACAAAACAGATGACATTAAAGACCTGTTATGCCTTAAACTCGTAGAAGTCATCAATAAGATCCCGTGGCACGATAAAAAAATAGTGGTTGGTTACTTCAATACTCAAATTGGTAAAAGTGCAGAACTTTAAAGACATATCGGCCTTAACAGCTGAGTTGGCTATGATATAGTTATAGTTATTTCAAACACTTTCTACCCTCATAAGAAAATCCACAATGTAATGAATTAATGTAATTAAATGACGGTAATAATTAAATGATAGAAGAACGGAAAATCAAATCGATTAAGGGTTCTCAAAGAGACACTTTACAAGTGTAACTGTCGTTTTATCACACAGCAGAGGCGCCGGTGATATGGACACCGATCATATACTCGTTATTTTTAATTACAAGTGCATGTTATCATCTATCTCTAATAGACCAGCAAAAAAGGCCGTTCGCTGGAATTTTGATGCATTTAAGCATCCAGCAATACGGAGTATAGATATCAGGAAATATTACTATTTCCTGAAACATAGCAGAAAATGACATACCGCTTAGTTGCCATTAAAAATGCAAGAAGAATACCAAACGATTCAATCAACCATTAAAGCCCCAGCACCAACTACAATAGGAAAACGACCACCAAAATCACGTAACGAATGGTTCGACGACGGTTTCCACTAAAGCCTTGATTATAAGCGAGAAAAATAGTCAACAAGAAACACCCGATGCTTCCCAACCGATCATCTATGCGCTAAGAAAATATGAAGAGTTGTATCGAAAAAATCAACCAACATGCGGCTAATGGAAATACGAAAGAGTGTTTTGCCAATGCGGCGCGGATTCTGACAAAAATTTCCACCCAAGATCCACAGCCATCAAAAATGGAAACAACGAACTTACAACAAACAAACGTGATGTGCTGGTAGTATAGCGCTCTCACTTTCAAAGCCTACTGAATAGGTCGAATGAAATTGATCCAATTCCAAAAATTACTCAGTCAAGTGACGAGATTTTCGTCCCTTACCGAGCAATAGAAGAAGTGGATGCTGCCATTAAAAATCTAAAAAATTGCATATCACCAGGTATCGATGGATCCGCGGAGAACTATTCAAAAATGGAGGAACTCTTGTCTCACGTATATACAATCAGGATCTTGCGATCTGGGACGAAGAACTACCTGCTAAATAGAAAACAGCTCTCATTGCTCTGCTCTTAAGATAGCTGACCGCCTGAAGTGCCCACTATCGAGGCATCACTCGACTTGCTCGTCGCATTCCGTTCGCCTAATCTATCATCGGTGACTATCAGTGTGGTTTTTATCCCAACCGTTCAACCACAGATCAATGTTTTGCTTTAAGGGTGATTCTGGAAAAAAATGTTGGGAATACAGCATCATCATCCACCAGCTCTACGTTGACTTCAAGTAAGCATATGAGAGCATCATCTGGGCAGCCTTTGGTCCAGGATCAGTTTCATGTACTTTCGGTATCAGGTGTTCGACAGGGTGATGCACTAGCGCCCTTCCTTTTTAATTTGGCGCTTGAGAACGCTATAAGAAAAAGCCAACTCGAGAAACTAAACTGCATCTTTAACAAATCTAGTCAAATTCTTGGTTACGCAGATGATATATCGCTTCTCGGACGTAGAAAAAGTGATATTAAGGATAGTCTCACAACTTGAAAAAAAATGCTAAATGCCTTAGAAATTATAAATCAACACTGGCAAAACTAAACTTCTAACAACATCTAGATCTGAATACTGGCAATAAACTGGAACGCGTGGAAAAATTCAAATTCCTCGGGTCTGTAAAAACATCGTCAAAAAACATGCAGGCATTTATTAAAAGCCTTATCGCATACAGAGTTTTCTACGCATACTTAAAACTACTGCGATCAAATTTCGTTTTGTGGTCGCACTTTATAAAGCATTAATTCGACTTGTGCCTACCTTCAGAAGTGAAAGCTGGAAACTGAACCCCATCGACTATATAATTCTATCAACATTCGAGAGGAAGGTCATGCGAAGAATTTATGGTCTATATAAAGTTGCTGAAAATCAGTAAAGAATCCGAATGAACAGCTCCTTGGAAGCTGCGATGTAATCGAATTCATCAAATTAAAGCGGATCAGCAGCCAAATTCTGTAATTATGAAGCGGTGAAGTGTTAAAAACTCACAATAATTCTGCATCCCATTTTTGGTTTGCCATTTTCGATCAAATAATTGAAGTTTTATTTTTATTTAACAATTTTTTCTAAAGTTATAAATAATTTATGGCAAAAGCTAGCCATCAATTGAATAATATATATAAGCGTACTATATTTTCAGAACTGTTGGTGGTGTCTGTCAATGCAACACCGTGTCCAATATTTTTTTTGTACTCCTTTCTCGAGAGTGAAACCAATCCTCCATTTTTTCATATAAACAATGTATATTTTTACACGTCTTTCTCTGGAACGTATCTGTCGTGTAAAAACAGAATTAGGTGTATATATATGTATATATATATATATATATATATATATATATATATATATATATATATATATATATATATATATATATATATATATATATATATATATATATATATATATATATATATATATATATATATATATATATATATATATATATATATATATATATATATATATATATATATATATATATATATATATATATATATATATATATATATATATATATATATATATATATATATATATATATATATTTATATATATATATATATATATATATATATATATATATATATATATATATATATATATATATATATATATATATATATATATATATATATATATATATATATATCTGTAGGTGGGAGGTAAACTACACCAAGTCACATTTTTTTCAAAATACGTTTTTTTATACTGTTAGACACAGGATTTTGTCCTCTACCGAGAGGTTAATAGCACTAAGTCCTAACTAGTGTAGTTTTCGAGATAGAACAATTGTAAATGACACCAAGTCCAAAACCCTTAGAGGTAAAGAACGTCAATTGAACAAATTTTGACACCAAGTCCAAATGTTATGACTAAATAGTGTTGTAGACAACAACAATGTATTTAGAGGTAAATAACACCAAGTCCACTTAGTCAATGTGTCTTTAGGTTTTAACGTCTTTCTTTTAGTTTTTTAAAAAATGTTAACAATTTTAAACGTTTTTTAACGTTAAACTTACATTGTTTATAAAGTTTATAAAAAAGCCTTTAACATTATTTTTAGAAACACCTTTTATGTACAATTGTCTTGGACTTGGTGCTGTATGTTTCAAGGGACATGGGAATACTAAGATCCATCATTGTGAGGTAAAGCACACCAAGTCCTTTTTAACAAATAACCGTTACATAATATGACGTAATTTAATTAAGGATATCATGGAAATTAAAAAAAAATTACAAAGTAAAAAAAATTTTCGGGGTAAGGGAAGCAGTTAATAGAAATATAGCAGGGTTTGTGATTTTCAAACAGTTTTTTGGCTTTCCTGTAAAATTTTAAAAATGTGACTTGGTGTAGTTTACCTCCCACCTACAGATATATATATACTAGCGGGACCCGGCGTGCTTTGCTACGCCTATAAAAAAGTTTGTGCGCGTACATTTTGTTGAATTAGCAAAAATAATTTCAAAGAGTCGGAATAAGAATAGAAAGCGTATTTTTTAATTTTTCCATTTGGGAAATAGGAATAACAGAGAGCATTAGCATTCTAGCTGATCAATCTAGATGGGTTGAGAATCGAACGGCATGTCAAAATTTGAAAGTGATTGGTAAAGAGTTTTGGAGAAATTTTTAAGCTTGTTGTCGAATTTCCAATTCGATTAGCATTCGCACTATTAATAAGTCACAAGGCCTAACAATGTCAATTTGTGGGCTGGACCTAGAAACCTCGTGCTTTTCGCATGGTCAATTATATGTTGCGTGTTCGAGGGTTGGAAAACCTTCAAGTTTTATCGTATATGCCTCGGAAAATATTGCAAAAATTATAACAATTTCAAAATTTGAAACTTTTTACAAAATTTCAAAAATTATAAAAAAAATCAAAAATTCAAACTTCTTCAAATTCTAAAAATATTCCAAAAATTCTTACAAAATCAAAAATTGAAGCTTTTTTCAAAATTCTAAAAATATTTATTTATATAATTCATAAATTCAAAAATTTAATTGGTTTTCAAAATTATAAAACTATTAACAAAATTAAAAATACAAACTTTTTTCAAAATTCCAAAAATTATAATAAAAACAAAAATTTAAACTTTTTCAAAATTCTAAAAACATTCCGGAAATTCTTACAAAATCAAAAATTGAAACTTTTCCAAAAATATTGAAAAAATTTAAAATTCACAAATTCAAATTGCATGTTCAATCACATTTCATGACATACAAATAATTAATTTTATTTTTTTCCAAAAAATTGGGTAAAAATTAAATGAAACATTCTTTTGACACACTGACAATTTTTTTGACAAACTTATAATGAAATAATCTACTTTTTGATCTCACATACGAATCCCGACAATCAAGATTTCTTTAAACTCAAGGTTACTACTCATTATCACCTAAAACTACCGTTTTTAAGCAAAAAATATGAATATTTCCTTGTTTTGACACTCTTGACGATTTTTTTGACACACTTCTGGTACAGTTATCGAGCATATCGTCCTGGCGGCTATTTTAATTGAGTGTACCTGTTTTTAGAAATAAAAATTTTTGAAATCCTTTCAGCGGTTTTCTAAATTTCGTAGGCGGTGACGGACGACCGACCAGCAGACAGATATACATTTTTTTTGCTGTTTTAAAATCGTTATGACCTGAAACGTTGAGAAATGCCCTAAAAAGTGGGGGTAAGAATTTCACTTTTGGCTCGAGAATGTAGTACTTATGTCTTTCAGACCGAGGTAATTGAAAAAAATTGTATTCCCGAATAGTTTCGTTTAATAGCCAAAAAATTCAAGTTATACAATACAGCCACTATTATTGATCTCAATGAATTGGAGGTAGAATGTCGATCAGAATTGATAATCGCTGACAAATGTTATCTACAAATATATTGTAGGTGGTACGAAGTTCACCGAGGGGGTCTTCTAGTAAAAATTTGTAATTTTAATTTAAATCAGTGCTAATCAGTAATCGGCGTACAATATTTTTAGTTAACCTGTTTTTGCTAATAAAATAAGATTTGCTGATTTACCCACACGTGAGCATGCAACATATAGTTGCCCATGGGAGAAACATGGATTTGCCAAGTCCAAGGCACAAATGGACAGTGTTTGTCCTTGAGACTTATTTATGGTCATGGCGAAAGCCAAACGAATAGGAAATTGAAGTCTTTTGAATGGTATTGGAGAATCTGATGGTATCAACTTTTTATTATTATTTTTTAATATCAGCACAATGCTTTAAACTGTAGCCAGCTTCATTCCTTATTGATCATGAGGAAAAAGTTAAGAAATTTTAAACTTTTTCATTGAGAAAAATATATTTCAAAAATAAATTTTTTTTCCTCAAAATAAATTTTCATACAAACTTGGTAAAAGTAATTTCATTGTGCATGCACTGTAATGTTTTTGGGTCTTAAACTGTTTCTAAACGTTAAAGGCTCAAAATAGCTAAATCGTTTTTATGCCTTTTTGGACAATTTATTAACCTTTCAAAAACGTCCATGAAATAATGACTGTCCATGAAATAATGATTTTAAGCGGCGTTTAAAAGTAATATTAGAAAAGAAGTAATAAATTATGTGCAATACCCTAACAAACTATTGTTTTAATACAGATTTAGTGACAATACAAATTAGTTATCATCATTATAGCATTTACTGTTTTTTGTCAAACCAAATTTGAAATTTTTCACCTTCGTGATTTTGAATCTAAAATATAAATAAAAACCAAAAAAGCAAAAAAACGGAACGACGTGACTTGATTCGTACTCGAAACTTTTTGGTTGACAGCTCATGTTATTGGCCATTACCCCAGAAAACACATTTACGTCATTGTGATATCAAAATGACATCACGCTAAGTCACATCTTATGTAAGATTTGGGTCATATATAAGTCATATGTATATCATTATTTCCCACTTGTTTACGTAATTGAACATGACATAACAATAATGATATAACTATGACATAAATGTGATGTCTGTGTAGATATTCGTGACGTTGTTATGATATAAGGTTGATATCATAGTTATATAAATTTTTTTGTGATGTATTCTTTTTTTTACTTAAAAAACAAATTTAATAACAATTAAACGAAAACACTTACCCGTCAGTCATTCATTGGTCACAACTTACCTACTGTTGTAGAACCTGCTAGGAAGCAATAACTAATTATACGCAAAATTTTTCAAACTATATACAAATAAAATGGATATACCTCTAGTGAAATTTAACAAAATCATAATAAGGTCATATTTTTGTCCAAATTATGACATCATATCAAAGTCAAATTTAAGATCAAATGTGATCAAATGTGATGTCATAAAAGCATCATATAAATGATACCAGGATATAGTCATGACGACTGTCAGTTTTATGTCAAATTTACGTAACAACTACATCACATATATATGACGTTCGTGTGATGTCATAATTACGTCTTGTGTTCACTGGGACGTTATCTAGACGTATTTACTACTAACCGTAATTTTGGGTATTCATAGAGAAATCATTAAAATTAATAAACTTTAAAGTCGTGTTGTCAAAATTCTAATGATTTCTAATAAATTTTAATGTTTTTAAGACGTTCGGTAAAGTAGATTTTTTCTGTATTATTTGCCGTGACTCATTTCTCAAAAATGCCGATGAAATTGAAATTTAGTCGTTTTTCGCAGAAATATTATTTTTTGTTTGCTTTATCTTCTTCTACAAAAATTAAATTACGAAAAAACAAATATTGAAAAACAAATATTACATGAATTTCAACACCACAATCTGGCAAAATTTATTCAAATGCGATAGCAGAGTAAATTGAAATTTTTAAGTCAATTTGCAGATTCAATTTCAATTTCATCTATAATAAAACAAAAAGTTGAATCCAACAGTTTTTTCGGGGCCTACGCTGATGATTTAAAAAGTCCATGATGAAGTTGTGTCACTTACGTTAAATGTGTTTACGAAATACATTTAACATTCAATTCGCAATTAAAATATATTAAAACTTTTAATTGAGATAAAAACTATCCTATCGAGTATGTATATATTAAGCGTAATATATAAAATATTATTCTTAAGTCGCTCAAACATGAAAATTGCCAAAATTTCCCATACAAACTTGTATGAAAAATTTAACCTATTTTCGTATTTCTTCTACGGACAGAAGAAAATAAAGCATTTTATATATTATGCTCAATATTGTCAGTAATTGTCAGTAATAGTTCATAAAGAAACTTAAATTATTTAATTGTAGTATAATGAGAAATTTCATAGATAATTTTTAAAATTATTCAAGTTGTGTTTTGAATGAAATCCCATATAAATTTTATTGAATTTATTCTCTGTTCCCTTTTTTGCAGCGCCAAAACAAATTTAAATTATTTAATTGTAGCAAAATGAGAAATTTCATAGATAATTTTCAAAATTATTCAAGTTGTGTTTTGTATGAAATCCCATATAAATTTTATTGAATTTCGTTTCTTTTCCCCCTATTGCAGCAAACACCGGAACAAAATAATCGCTCAATAACATATTTGATAGTCTATATGGGCCCTACATGGATGATTAAAAAGTCGATAAAGCAGGTTTGACAGTAAATTAATTAATTTACGCCGCCATCTGAAAGTTTGCTTATGAACTATCCATATTTAACATTTAATTCGTAATTAAAAAATATTTATGCGTTCAATCAAAATAAAAACTATCCTATCTCTCAAGTTGGACCATTATCCATACACTGAACACAATTTTATTAAGATTGGTTACGTTGTTGCGGAGTTTATCGCGGACAAACATCGTGACATGTGATTTTATATATATAAGATATATATATATATATATATATATATATATATATATATATATATATATATATATATATATATATATATATATATATATATATATATTATATATATATATATATATATATATATATATGGGGCATTCCATGCCAAATCACCGAGGTTTCGGCCCGACCCCTTTCGATTTCGCTGAAAATTTTTTATCATTTTCTACCCTACCAAAGACATTTTTCTGAATTTTTTCAGATTTTTTTACCCAACCCAAAAAAAGTTACGAATTTTTGAAAAAACCGCTCTTTTTTTTTTTAAATGCTAGAACTTTTTCAAAAATTGACCGTTTGGGACCGATTTTTTTTCAAAATTTGTGTTTTTAAATGCAGTTTTCAGAAAAAAATACAAAAAATTTTGCAGATGTCAGGATCTATGAAATATTTCAATATTTTCGAAAAAAACGTTTTTTTTTCGAAGTCCGAAACCTTCGATTTTCAATTTTTTTGTCTCAAAAAAAACTTCAACTAAGACAGTATTTAACCCCCCTATTTAGATTTTGTGCCGACTTTTCTTTCTATTTTTTTTTTCGATTGAAAAAAAAAAAAATTCTAAAATTAGCTTATTTTACATAACTTTGCGTTAAAATTTTTTGGATTGTTTTTAAAATCTTAGAAATTGAAAAAAATTGTACAAAAACCATCGTTAAGTGTATTTCCAGCCAGGATTGAGTTATTTTATTAAAGTATCGTTGTTACAATGTTAAAAATTTAAATATTATAATTATTTTCCTCGATTTAACGATGGTTTTCTTGGTTTAACGACGGTTTATTCTTTGGTTATTTATTATAAAAAAAAACAATCAACTTACTCATCAGAGTATGGCAATAATTTCTGATTGCTTGAATCATGATGCAATTGCTGTTCATTTGTACTCTGGGGTCATTATCGATTTGATAAAATCTTTGTCATCTGGAGTTCGTAAAATTTTTTTCTTCTCGGATGGCGCGCCACAACAGTATAAAAATTACAAACATTTTGTTAATTTATCTTATTACAATGAAGAATTCGGAATAAACGTAGAGTGGAATTTTTTCGCTACGGCACATGGTAAAGGTTCATGTGATGGAATAGGTGGTACTTTGAAACGAATGGCTGCACGTGCTAGCCTACAATTGCCACCTCATCTACAAATTCTCAGCGAAATTTTCAGCGAAATCGAAAGGGGTCGGGCCGAAACCTCGGTGATTTGGCATGGAATGCCCCATATATATATATATATATATATATATATATATATATATATATATATATATATATATATATATATATATATATATATATATTATATATATATATATATATATTATATATATATATTATATATAATATATATATATATATATATATATATATATATATATATATATATATATATATATATATATATATATATATATATATATATATATATATATATATATATATATATATATATATATATATATATATATATATATATATATATATATATATATATATATATATATATATATATATATATATTTATATCCGATCCGAAATACGTAAAAAATGTGAATTGTAGTTTTTTTCTGAGAAACTTCAAACCATACCTTTGAATTGAAAATATTCCAATTACTTCCTTACTTACTTGAGTTTAATTGATCTCAAAAAAATCCAAAATAAATTTAAAATTCCCTTAATGTAGTCTAATGTTAATACATATAGAACTACAAATTGACCAAGTGTCAGCCATTGATTTCACATTGATTGGAAACAATCAATAATGACTATACAATCGTGACTTAGGATGTTAATTAGAATAGAAATGTTCCCCATTCTATGAATTCACACAAAGTATTGTCTAGAAATTTAATGCAAAAAATCCCATATAATGTTAAAGCATTTTCCATAATATGGAGTCTAATGACAGTGGAAAAATTCAACTTAAGTAAAAAATAATTAAGTGATGAAGAAGTTTCAACCTTGAAATTGTCATCGCCTCAACGGCGTAATCGATAGCGTGTCTGCCCAAAGATTCGAGCCGGGCACTGACGAGGGTAGGTTCGTATCCAATCCGAAACACGTAAAAAATGTGAATTGTAGTTTTTTTCTGAGAAACTTCAAACCATACCTTTGAATTGAAAATATTCCAATTACTTCTTTACTTACTTGAGTTTAATTGATCTCAAAAAAATCCAAAATATATATATATATATATATATATATATATATATATATATATATATATATATATATATATATATATATATATATATATATATATATATATATATATATATATATATATATATTGTGACGATTATGGAAGACGATAGAACACAACAACAATAGAAAATCTTCAAGAAAATTCTCGTTAGAGAATTATCTTCGAGAAAATTCTTCTAAAAGAAATGTAAAAATCAATAAAACCAAATCAACGTAACCAAAGTAAACATTTAATAGGAAGTATTTGTTTTATCGAATAAGGATTGGTTAACGAAATAAAAATTGGTAAATAAAACAATTGAAAAGAATAGATTTCACACCTAGGTGTGTCAATATTTGAAGATCGTCTTATTGTTGAAATAAAGGAAGGAACAAAAAAAAGGGTTTGTTCATCTAGAATATTACAGTAATATCGAGGCTATTTCATGTAGTATAAATAAGAGGTGTTCTTCGAGGATAGGATTAGTATAAAGTTGCGATACAAAAAGTATAAAAATTTAGCAGTGATAAAGGCGAAGTAAAAAATTAACAGTGTTATAAGTAGAAAGTTAAAAGTGATATTGTGAACAAGTATAAAAACGAATTATAAGTGGTGAAATATTGTTAGTACAAGAAGAACTAAAAGGAGAATAGTAATAGGAGAAATATTTTTATTGTAAAATCTTGAACGAATAAAATTATAACGTTAGAAAATCCATTGTGTTTTAAATTTCCTGATTTAGTGATCGAACTAAATAACTGTAACTCGGCAAAGTAACGTTACAACTGGTGTCAGAAGTGAAATTGGGAAATAAGATGGATTTGAATGGATTAAAAGTTCAAGATCTGAAGAGCGAATTGGAGAAAAGGAACCTTTCAACAACGGGAACCAAGAATGAGTTGAAAGAACGATTAATAAAAGCTATGGAAGCAGCTGTATTGGATCCAGAAAAATATCGTTTTGGGCAAAAAAAAGCAGATGAAAATCCAGATGCAGGAAATAGTGAAGATAAAGATGGTGCTGTTGAAGCAACGAGGCAAGTCGTACCAGCAAACAACGACTTTGCACAGTTAATGGCTTTGATGGAGCAAATGAGTTTCAACATGAGAGCAGATGTAAAGGCAAACATGGAGGTTGTCGATATTATAGTGGACTGTATATTTTGCACAAGTTTTTAATAATATAAAACGCCGATGATGTATATATTTACATAATTCAATATAATTTATTAAAACATAATATAATATTACACTATTTTAGTTTAAGGTAATTTACAACGCGACTGCCTTTTATGACTGATAAAAAGAGAATACGAAAAAAAGAAGAGACGATTTCTCAATTAGTTATCTTTCTCTTTCAATAATTTAAATTAGGGTGACCAGTATTAACAATTTACATTTACACTGATGTGCTCAATTATATAATATAATTTGATTATTTTTTAGGTATAGTACCAAACATACCGGCCACCTTGAAATAATGATTTCAAAAATGAATTAATATTAAATATCTTAACCTAAAATTTGACAATAAAATTTAATTCAAAAATGACAATAACTAACTATAAAACAAAAACATTTCAAATTAATGAACGATATTCATACCAATTATTTTGATTTGTATTAATAACTACTAGAGAATCCAATTCCGGAATCCAAATTTTAAGTAAAAATTGGATACCCTAATAACTACAGAAACACAATAGATTATTTTAGTGATCCACAAGGAGTTCATGTGAATAAAATATTCGAGATTTCTTATAACTTCAATGAGGTATACATACTAATATAAATTTAACAACGATTTTTAAGAATTTAAGAAACAATAAAGAATTAATAAGTTTATAATCAAATTTCAACACAATATTATACATTTTACAAAATAATCAATTGATTAGCGAATCAAAACTTTTCAGGTGATGGCTGCTCAATTGGCAGCAAACAAATTTTCGTTATGGATCTACGAAATTCTCCATTCTGAGTTTTCACGCTAACGACTCGTACGAGATTATCTTTTCCGGGATAAACTTCTGAAATCCGACCCAAGATCCATTTCATGGGAGGGACGTTGTCCTCTTTCAATAGTACCAACATACCAGGTTTTACATTTGTTTTAATGTCCATCCATTTTTGCCGTTCTTGCAATTCCGACAAGTATTCGTCGGACCATCGTTGCCAGAAGGTTTGCAAGTGGTGTTGTAACCTTTGATATCGCGATAAGCGATTAAAGTCAAGATGCAGTAACGATGGTTCAGGAATTGAGTTAATCGGCCCCCCTATTATGAAATGTCCCGGTGTAAGTGCCGACAAATCTGATGGATCATTGGACATTGCAGTTAAAGGTCTAGAGTTCAGACAACATTCTATTTGAACAACCAATGTTGTCAACTCTTCGACAGTACAAATATAATTTCCTAGACTACGCTTTAGGTGGTGTTTAGCACTCTTCACCGCGGCCTCCCACAGTCCGCCGAAATGTGGGGACCTTGGTGGTATGGTCTTCCAAATAATGCCTTCTTCAGCAAAGAATTTAAAAACTTTAGTTCTGTGAAGCTCGGAATCATAAAGACGCTGAAGATCACGCAATTCTCCTTGTGCGCCTAAGAAATTGGTGGCGTTATCGCTCCAGATAGTAGCACACCGACCTCGCCGAGATACAAATCGCCTGAATGCCGCAAGAAAAGCATTTGTCGACAAGTCAGGAACGACTTCCAAGTGAATCGCCTTAGTGGAGAAGCATATGAATACCGCAATATATGCTTTAGATGTGATATTTGACCGAACCTTGTAATTGACCTGAAAGGGTCCGCAAAAGTCGACACCAACATTTTCAAATGCTCTACAAGACTGAACTCTGTCAGCAGGCAACTGCCCCATAAGTTGATCAATTGATGTTGGTTTAACTTTGAAACATATTAGACAATCGTTGACTATTTTCTTACATAAACTTCGCCCTCCAATCACCCAAAACCTTTGTCTAACAAAACTGAGCAGAGATTGAGGTCCTGCGTGCAAATTCTTGCTATGGATATTTTTTATCAACAGGCTCGTAAAATAATGTTTCTTTGGTAGCAGCATCTGATGCATTTGATCATATGGCAGATTAGAATTACTCAACCGGCCACCGACGCGCAATATACCAAAGTTATCAAGAAACGGGTTCAGATTTTTGATCGGACTTTTGTTTGAAATCGATTTACCTTCTTCCAACAGATATATTTCAGATGAGAAATTTTGGTTTTGAGTAAAGTTTACTATACATCTGAGAGCACGCTCCATCTCATCTGCTGAAATATCTCGGGTGTTACGATCTTTCTTAGCTATTTTCGTATTTCGAGTGAACCGTAAACATAAAGCACACATTCTTAATAACTTATTGTAATTAGAATACAACAGCGTGATATCTCTTTCGAATGGCTTAACGGTTTCTACTAAAACTTGGATACTTAATTCGGGATCATCAACCTTGGATTTCGCTTCACTAAAATGCCATGTAGCTTTTGGTTCAGATAAGAAGGACGGCCCATTCCACCAAAGTTCATGATTTGGTAATGCAGATGGCATCAATCCGCGTGAGACAACATCTGCTGGATTTAACTTGGTCGGGATGTATGCCCACGCATTCGGATCAGTTAACTCTTGGATATGTGAGAGGCGATTTGCAACAAATGCCGCATATCTTGATGGAGAAGATCTTATCCTACAAAGGGTCACTTCCGAGTCTGACCATAACGTTATTTTGTCAAACGACATTTCGATAGATTCCATCACTTTCGTATACAATTGTGCTAACAAAAGTGATGCGCACAATTCGAGCCGTGGGATTGTTTGCTTTTTCACCGGAGCCACTTTTGACTTTGCACACAATAACCGGCACTTGATTTCCCCGTTGCTACAAATTGATCGGATGAAAACACAATAGCCGAATCCTTTTTCGGATGCGTCTCCGAATCCGTGGAGTTCGACTGTTATTGGATTTTCAAACGGACATACACATCGTGGAGTTTCAATAAATTTTAACTCTTCTAATTCAGCTAAAAATGAAGACCATTCTTGTTGAAGCGAATCTGTTAACGGATCATCCCATTTTATCTCCGGATAAGACCACAATTTTTGCATAAAAACCTTCTTGCTAAACACCACAGGAGCGCAAAGGCCCAATGGGTCGAATAGCTGCGCTATTTGAGATAAAACAGACCGTTTTGTCATTACTGAGGGTGAAGAATTAAATTTATTTAATAAAATTCGAAATGTATCTTTTTCAGCATCCCAAGTTATACCCAATGTAGATACCACATTGGAATTTGGATTTTCATTATCAAGAACAACTTCCTTACAATTCGATGACCATTTTCTAAGTTCGAAGCCGCCTTTGGATAACAATGATGTTAAATTTTCTCTAATTGTATGCGCTTCTTGGATACTGTTGGCACCGCTTAGGAAATCGTCGACATAGAAATGTTTCAATAAAAGCTGTGACTCATTTGGAAAATGTTTGCACTCATCCAGTGCCAACTGTTTAAGTGTCCTTATTGCAGTGAATGGGGCACTTGCTGTGCCATAAGTCACAGTGTTCAATTGATAAGTTCTTATTGGAACATCAGATGATTCTCGCCAAAGAATCTTCTGAAAGGACCTATCCGATTCTCGCACATCAATTTGGCGATACATCTTAGTGATGTCTGCGGACAAAGCAATTAAAAATTTTCGAAAACGAATTAATATATACAAGAGATCTTGTTGTATTGTCGGGCCTACTAGTAAGCAATCATTGAGAGAAATTCCTGACGACGTTTTCGAAGACGCATTGAAAACAACGCGTAACTTTGTACTAGAACTACTCTCCTTGAAAACGCCATGATGTGGCATATAATAAGAATCTGTTGTATCCTTTGAGTTTTTAGTATCAACACATTCCATATGATTCAAACGCAATATACTCATTAATAAACTCTGTATATCGTTGCTTAAGTTCAAGATTAC